>NDGM011227835.1:429-11369 GCA_002564305.1 Octomys mimax | reverse complement strand
CAGTACATATAAGACCTGAAAAACTCCACTAAAAGCCTTGTAGATTTAATAACTAAATTCAGTAGTGCAGCAGGATACAAAGGTAACACTCAAAAATCAATAGCATTTCTATACATAAACAATGAATGCACCAAGAAAGAAATTATAGAAATTATACCTTTCACAAAAACAACCCCCCTAAAATGAAATACCTATGAATCAATTTCACAAAGGAAGTAAAAGTTTTACAGGATGAAACTTATAGTACTCTGAAAAAAGTGATCAAAGAGTATTTCAGAAAATGGAAAGATATTACTTGCTCCTGGATAGGAAGGACCAACATTGCGAAAACGGCTTTCTTGCAGTCGCAAAATTGTTATGCACATTCAAAGCAATCACAATTAAAATACCATTAGCATAACTCACAGCTGTAGAAAAAATATTCCTAAAGTTCATATGGACCAGAATAAACATATAATAACAAAATTATCCTGACCAGGAGAGGAAATGCAGGAGGCATCACGATCCCTGACTTGAAATTATACTACAAAGTTACCATGATAAAATCTGCATTGTACTGGTGTAAAAACAGACCTGAGGATCATAGGATCATATAAGAACATCTAGACACAACCACAAGCACATTCAGCTAATTTATCTTTCACAAAGGGATCAAACATGTTCATTGGAAGGAAGATAGCCTCCAATAAATTGTGCTGGAAATACTGACTTTCCACATGCCAAAAGCTTAAAATACACTCATGCCTATTATCATGCACAAAGCTACAGTCAAATGGATCAAAGATTTGAGTATTAATACTGAAAAACTAAATCTTCTGGAAGACAAAGTATGTAGAAACCTTAAGCACATAGGGGAATGTAAACAGTTCATGAACAAAAATCAAACTGCATGGGAAATTCTTCAATGAATCAACAAATGGGATCTTATCTTTTTGAAAAGATGCTGCATACCAAAAGAAATCACAAACAGTGAAAGTACAGAGAAAGCCCAGGAAGTAGGAGACAATTATATTGGGCTGTCTTTCAGCCAAAGGACTCCTATTTAGAACATATAAGGAATTTTTTTTTCAATCAGGCCTCCAATTCAAAGACCAATCCAAAAATGGGCATCTGATATGAATATACACTTCAGAAGGGAAGAGTTACAAATGACAAATAAATATATGAAAAAGGGTTCCATATCACTGGTCATTCAAGAAATGCAAATAAAAACAATGCTGAGATACCATCTTATGCCAGAAAGAATGTTTATCATCAAGAAGTCAATCAATAACAAATGCTGGAGCAGCTGTGGGAAAAGAGGAACCCTCCACCACTGTTGGTAGGTGTGCAAGCTGCTACAACCATTATGGAAATCAGTATGGAGATTCCTCAAAAAGCTAGGATTAGTCGTCCCATTCAAGCCAGTCATTCCCTTCCTAAGTACTTTTCCAAAAGAACTGAAATAATCATGCCAGAGTGATATATGTGCACCCATATTTATAGCTGAGCAGTTTCTCATAGGTAATTCTCAGAAACAACACAAATGCCCATCAACTGAGGAACTGATAAAAAAAGATATGGTATTTTAACACAATGCAGTATTATTCAACTATAAGAAAGGATAAATTTGAGGCTTTTGTAGATGAATTGATGCAGCTACACACTATATTGGTAAGTGAAATAAATTAAATCCACATGTGCAAACATCGTGTTATCTCACTATTATAAGAACCAGAAAGAATAATGAAAATCTAAAAAGAACAAGAGATACTGTGAAGGGGAAAGAAACTTCTCAGTGGGAAGGAAAAACTGGGATGAGGTAAAGGACGGATGGAAGAATGGAAAAAAGATGTATTTAGGCATATATGCAGAATAGTTTGGATAATTGTATTGTTAATTTCTACTGGTCTTTTGAAAGGAACAATTAATGCCTAATCTTTTTTTACAATGAGAGGTTTTTTTAATCCTTTTTTGAATTTCTTACAACTTCTTTTTTGGTTTTGTTTTTGTCTTTTCTTCCACCATGCCTGGACTTCTTTGCAGGCTGAGCACACCCTAGGGGCAGGGTCAGCATGGAATGCATGATCAAGTATCAAACCCTGGCCCTTGTGTGTGCCAAAACACTGAGCTATCTTGCTGGCCTCCTTCTATTTTCTTTTTCTTTAAACAAATCTTATACATTTATATCTGGTATTCTGAACAAGTAATTTGAAGATAGCGTCATGTAACATAGCAACCATTGTTGAATCCATATTACTTTGTTCAGTGAACTCTTGTATCATTTCTAATGTACTTTTTTCTATCACTGTTATGTATTCTTTCAAAATAAAAAGGGGGCTGCCAATATAGCTTAACAGACTAAAGGGTATACTTAGGCAAGCAAAGAGAGAGCAGTTCGATCCCCAGCACCACATGCTGTGCCAGCCCCAGGGGTGGCTGAGCCAGCTGCAAAGTCTGGCCCTAGTGGTGCACACCTATAAGCCCAAAGCTGGGGAAGCTGAAAACAGGAGGATCATTGTAAGTCTGAGCTTCATAGTGAGACCCTGTAACAACCAAATACATTAAAAATAACAAAAATAAATATAAAATATAATATAAATCAATGCTATTAATAAAATATAATATGAAAGGTGTATATATTAAATATAATACCTGACCTTTGAAAAATTATTTTTTTAAGTTTTGACATAGTATAAAAATAAAATTATCTGTAAAAGTTATAAAATAAGCAATATTTTCCTACTGTATGAAGAAGTTCAATGTTCCAACCTAATCTGGGAAGTCAAATTTTCTTTACACAATTCAACTCAAATTTAGTGAATTCAAAAGAAAATTTGACATTACTTTCTTATATTAAACCAAATATTAAAGATATATATATATAAAATATAACAAAACATCAGTAATAATATTTATATTGGAAGATATAATTATTCAAAGTTTAAAATAGTGTTATGAATGCATACTATTTATTCTATAATGTAATGGTTTTCTGGTATATAATTTATTCAAATTAAATAATAAATGCTATTTTAACATTTTCTCAGTTATAAATTTAATATGGTAAATGTCTATAGACATAAATCTTAAAAAGAAAAATACATTCAAGGCCCAGTAACTAGAGTCATGAGGCAAAAAGCACCGTAAGACCACTAAAGAATATGGACTTATAAGACCAAGAACCTAAACTCCACTTTTCTCTTGCATAACTAACTGACAAAGTGACCCAAGCTAACTAACTGAATTTCTCAACATCAAGTTATCTGTAAAATGAGGCTAAAAATACACAAAATACAAAGAAAATCACAATAAAAAGAAAGTGTGATCATATGAGTACTATATATATATATATATATTCCAAACCACTACACAGAGTTTATTTACTTACCATTACTTGTAAGAACAATTTCTGCTAAAATGTGATGAATCATATCAGTAATAATTACCTTCCTATTTATAAAACATTTATGTATCAACTAAGTCATGAGGTCAAAGTATGTGAATCTCATTCAATACTCAGGCTATGTGTGCTTGGCTTTCTTTAGGATTTTAGAGTCAAGAGAAAACATAAATTCTGGTTACAGATAAGGATAATGTAGATAATGTTTTCTCAGGCACTTGTTTAGAAGAACTTATTTCAGTAAAGCTGAAGAGATTCACAAAGGTCTAAAAGTAATAAGTAATAATGTTGCTGTACAAACCACCTATGAGGCCCAAAATGAAGCACAAAGATCTTTGCATATTCCTATCCTGTTAATATGAGCAAAATATATTTACATCAAAAAACAACATTAGCAGTCTTTTTGTCTAACACTTCAGTCTAACATCTAACACAGGGGTTTTTTTTTAAATTAAAAAACTTCTAACATATTGTCCTATCTTTACTTAAATAGTTCTAATTGTTAGACACATAATACCTCTCATGGCAGAGGTACAAACATATTTATTATGCATATCTAATTACATTTTTCTTGCATTTCACACATTTCCAGGTGCTGTGCTGCTGAATAAGGTGAATCTCCGACCTAGGGATCTATCATAATCCCTTGCACAGCTTTCAGGGAAACATATTCTGAGTTGCACACAGCTGACTTGCAACAGCTCTTATTCATGTATTGAAACTGACTGGGTGGTAAGCTATGAGTAACGCTTTGTTAATAGGAGAGCAGTGGTGTGAATAATCCACTACTGTGGATAATCCAAAAGCCATTTCAGCTTGGTTTTGGAAGGTGTTCAAGTCGGATTTTAATTTTGTAGCAGCACTGGGTTTGCCTTCAGAAAGTGGTTTTGCTGAGGCCAATGTTAAAATTGAGTAACTGCTTCCTGAGTAAACACATCTTTCAATGCCGGGGGAGGTAAGCCAGCCCACCAAAAATGTTGGCCATAGAGACAAACCTGGAATTCTGATTTGCAGAGCAGGCCACCACTCTAAAGGAAAACAGATCTGAGTCCTTGCAGGATGCTTCAAAAACTGTGGTCATTAAGAATATACATGGGCATTGCAAATATTTATTAGCTATTTCTAATTCCCACACTAATTAGATTCATATAACCTTTGACATGTGATATTTGAGCTATTTAAATATCACCATCTGCCTAGGCCTCCACAACCACACCTATGAGTGTGTGCATACACAGATATGTGTGTAGACATACAGATATTTGGAGAAAAATGTATTTAAGGGTGTTATAAATAAAATCCTCTTGACACAGAAATATAACCATAACTAACAGAAATAGAGAAAACATTATCTCCCACTTACTGAGTATTTATCATAGGCAAATGTATGCTAAGTGTCACACATGAATTACTTTATTCAATCCTCAAAAAATCTATAAAGTAGGTCATTTTCTTAGCCTTATTATACAGGTGAGATAGCTGTTGCCTGAGTCATACTGCTTTGTGTGACAGCTAGAGTTAGAAATATATCACAGACTCAAAGCCTATTCTTTTTATAATTATGCAATATTGCCCCCTCTAAGTAGACACATGATATGTATGATGTCTCTTTATAAAAATATTTCCTTTTAAATTAATCTGTAACCAGGTATTGTAGTTCATGCCTATAAATCTCAGCACTTGGGAAGGTGAGGCAAGAAAATTGCTATGTTTGGAGCCAGGATAGGGCAAACAGTAACTTCAAGGCTAAGCTGAAATATAAAAGAGAGACCTTGTCTAAAAATTCCTAACTTGTATACTAAACCTGATATGCACTGCTTTAGGATTTCTTAGCTGCATAATTCTCTGCTATTTATTTTAATGCTGGTTAACTCATTGACCGAAGAGTATCCCACAGGCAAGGTCTTAAGTGTTTCACCTTGGCTCTTTGCACTACTCACCTGTCTCCTTGGGTCTCTCCTTATATAGTCTTTGAGGGAAGGCAAATAAATGCTTTCCCTTTTTTAATGTATTTGGTACAGGGACTACAGGGTCCCACTACATAGATCATACTGGTAGTGATCCTCTTATTTTCAGCCTTCCAAGAGCTGGGATTATAGGTGTGTGTCACCACACCCAGTCTCATTCACCATCTCAGTGGGTACTAGGGGTGGGGCCAGCACAGCAGGTGAAGGATGGGACCCTAATGCCTATGCCTGCCTAAGCAGGGGCTTTAATCTGCTGAGATATCTGGCCAGTCTCTTCCTGTTTTCTTTAGATAGACTTCCCTGGGCAGCATGTTAGAAACTTCTCAAAGGAACTTCATTGATGGAGCTACCTGCTCCACTAGATACAAAGTACTTGTTCACTTAATAATGCATGTTCCTATCAGCCTTGCACCCCTTCTCCTTCAGTCTGATTTCTTAGAATTGCATCCATTCATAAAGTGGTATCTCAAACATCACTGACATGGCTCTGTTTACTAGCATACTCGTGATAATTTGGTACTCCCCAAATTCACAGGGCATTCAAGTAAAAGTGTTTACCTAGGCTAGACAGATAGGACAGAAGAAGACAAAAAGGAAATGAGATAAATTATAGGACTGTGGTTTGTTCCCTTTAAAATTACTTCTGGAAAAGCATTTCTCTGCTGTAAGCTGTTCAGCACAAATATTACTATAGCTTTGTAATCAGGAAGGGAAATAGTTGTAAATAAGCAAATGAATGCCTTGTTTTTCTTTTGTTACAAAAAGGTTTTCACTCTGGCTCTAGGCCTGCAGAAAACTCGCTTTACAGGGAATCCAGTCTATTGAGGTCAGGCCTTGTTAAAGGCCCTCCCAATGAAAAAAGAGAGATGAGCCTTCTGGAACCAACATCAAATTATTCTTTCAGGTGGAATTGAAAAGCCAAGCTATTTTGCCAGAAATGAGGCAATCTGTAGAAGTGATGGCCCAGAGCCAGAGCTAGAAATGAACAGGTGTGCCTGAGGAAACAGGTTCCCTGCTCCTTCCCCAGGTGAACAAAATTAACATGTGTTTCATTTTCCTCTATTCTTCCAAAATAAAATAACAGTTGTAGCAAAATAGAATACCAGGAAGACAAAAGAAATGAAAATAGTTATTTCAGGTATTTTTAGAAAGCATATACTATACATTCAAATGAAATATGAAGAATAGGTATCTAAACAATCAGAACTCCAAATACATTGGTGTTGCTTCTAAAAGTCTTTCAAATCTAAGTTCTTTTACTTATTGCACCTTGTAACATATGTAAATTCACTGCAGTTTTCTATAATCATAAGGATCTAAGTGCTGAGCAACAGGCCAGATAACTGGACGATTTTTAATGTCATCCTACAAGAAGTAGAATAATAATTTGACCACATGCATGCATTTGTTTAAATTTAAGACTTATTTTCTGAATAAAATTAAAGGTGGACTATTATGATGCTATGGTATGATTCATAAAATAGGTATTAAGTTTGGATAACACATCAAGTCCTATTCATGGATGATTTTGTAATAATAATTAAATATGCTTAAAACATAATCTCAATGAGATCAATGAATAAACACACAGTGTTAGTCACTTTCTTACCAATTGAACACAATCCTCAATATTCACAATATACAGGAACTATTTAGTTTGGCTCAGAGTGCCAAGAGACTCACTCCATGGTTGAATGATCAAAAGAAAGAAATATGACACACTAAGTCCTCTACTTATGAACAAGGTCCATGCTAGAAACCATGAGTAAAAACTATAGACATGAAGTGAAGTCAAAGAAGGAGATCCAAACAGAATTGCATATTAGAAATCCATTGAAACTATATGCAGCAGATTGTATGATGGGGCAAAAAGACTAACAGATTTAGAAGACAGGAATGAAATTAGTGAACAGTAAAAGAAACGTATCTTAAAAGTCACAAGAAACCACAAGACATCAATCCAACAGCTAGAGGATGGAGCAAAGAAGAACAACATAAGACTGTTTTGCGGGGCTGGGGAAATAGCTCAGTAGAATAAGTGCTTGCCTGGCAAGTACAAGGGCCTGAGTTCAATCCCTGGTTCCACCAAAAAAAAAAAAGACTGTTTGGAGTCAGTGAGAAAGTTACAGACAACACAAAAACATTACATAACCTCTTGACAGAAATAATGGAAAAAACTCCCAAAAGATGACATACAAATGAATGAATCATAAAGAACTCCAAAGAGCCAAAAAATAAAAAATAAAATCCATACCAAGGTGTATTATAATCACGATTCCAGAAATTCAGCACAACAAAATATTAAAAGCAACAAAAGAAAAGAAACATATCACCTATAAAGGAAATCCCTTTAGAATTACATCAGATTTCTGAACAGACTCTCAAGTCAAGAAAAACTTGAAGTATTTGAAGCTCTAAAACAAAGAAACTTCAACCAAAATTGATGTACCCAGCAAAATTATCCTTCAAAATTGCCAGAGAAATATCTTCCATGAAAATGAACAAAATTTGCTGATCAAATTTATACAGCATGCATTGAAACATATTGGAAACAGAAAGTGAAAAAACCACATACAGACAGTCACCAACAGAAATAAGCCACGAGACAGTGAGAATAGTTACACAGAGCAGAAAGACTGGGAATGGACAACAGGAAAACTCATGAAAAAGAAAAACAAACACCTATCAGTTATAACCTTCAATGTAAATGGACTCAACTCACTAATCAAAAGAAAAAGTCTCTTAGGAAGACTCAGGGGCCAGGAGTTGGATCCCCTGGCGTGCCATGCTGGCCCTGCTCCCAGAGCATGCTGAGACAGTGATTGAGAGTGGGTATGGTGGTGCAGACCTGTAATCCCAACACTTGCAAGGTTGTAAACAGAAGGATCACTATGAGTCTGATCTATGCAGTGAGAACCTGTACACCTGGTACACCCTGTCCTAAATATAAAAAGAAAAAAGCAAAAGACTGGCAGAATGGGTCAAGAGTGAGCTGGAGAAGGGAAGTAATTAATGTGAGGTGGGGTGGATGGAGTGTAGAGGCAGTGGGAATAGGAGAAACTGGGGTTATGGAGGGGGATGAGGTAGAGGGTGTTGGTGGCACCAGGGGAGAGAGTCATCCAGGGAGTCCAGGGTCCTGGGAAGGACTTTGCTTGGAGGAAAGATCTGGACTGGGGCTCGGTAGGGGCTTTGTTTAAGAGGATCTGTTGAGGGCTGCAAAGTAGGCAGTTCTGGGTGATTATGGAGAGAGAAGAAAGCAAGGATGTAGGAGACCTGGGATCATTATCCCTTTGTAGCAACAAGCTGTCTAAATCGATGAGGATGTTATAATCAAGAGTTCCCTCTGGACGCCAAATGGTCCCATTGTCAAATTTGTATTGGGGTCAAGCAGGTTGACAGAGGAAGGAGAGATATTTAGGCTTAAACTCAGTCCCAGGGGACCTCAGAGTACAGATTTGAGACAGGCAAGGATGGAAGTGTGAGTGGAGGGGGTGGACCAACAGTTGCCCTTGGTGGCAACTGTACCGAGAAGGCTAAGAGAGATGGCGAGAAGTGAGAAGACAAATATGATCTGAGGAGAATCCCAAAAGGGATGAGGGACATGGTAGGAGCCACTCTGTATGTCCACAGGACTTGGGACAGGAAAGAAGGGCTGGGGAGATAGCTCAGTAGAATAAGCACTTGACTGGAAAGCACAATTCTGCAAAAAAAAGAAAAGAAAAAAAAAGAAAGAGACAGGAAAGAAGAGTGGGACCAAGGAGCAGGAACCCAGAATGAGCTGGCTGAGAAGAGATATTTGTCTTCAGAGTATATAGAAGAGGAAAAAGAAAATAAAAGTAAAAAAAAATGCAATTTCATTTCCATGAAGGAACCCTGGAACTACTCATCATTGACTCAGACAAGAAAAAGGGTTGAGGGCCAGTAAAAGGGTCAGGAACACTACATGAGAGTGAAGGAGAGTGAGACTGAATGACAGCAAGATTGGAGAGGTAAGAGTCAGTCAGAGATATGAAGGGAGGCAAAGGCTTTATTTACTTATGGTCAGAAGGTATAAGTGGATGGCAGAGTTATCAACAGGATCAGTTAGACTTTCATGGTTGCTTCAGAGGAGCCTGGGAGCAGACCTGGGGTTAGGTTACTGGTTGGGAGGAACCAGCAATGCCTCAGGGTCCCTCCTGCCTTTCGGCAACAAATATTAGAGCCTAGACCCATGCAGAATGATCAAGTCAGACACTCTAACCCAAGAAGAAGCTTAATTGGGCTGTGATGCAGCAGGCCATCTAGTGGACCAAGACAGCCCAAACAAAACAAAATGCAGGGCTCTTAAGGGGTTTTGTGGGGAGGATGTTTGTTGGCTGGAGCAGCCAGGGTGTCTGTCTGTGCTTGAAATCAATTATCTCCACAAGCACATCTGGGTTCATGGGTGGGCTCAGCCTTTGTGGTTTAGTCAGGGCAGAATGCTTTTCTGCTGTAGCATGTACTCAGTGTGGGGAGCATGGCTCTCTTGACCCAACAATGAAGAGCTTAGAGTGAAGTATTTCAGGTCCTGAAAGAAAACAACTTCCAACCCAGATTGATGTACCCTGCAACGAATGTATCAAAATTAATGGAGAAATTAGATACTTCCATGACAAAGAACACCTGAAGAAAATGGTGACCACCAAAGCAGCTTTAGAAAAAATACTGATAGATATTGTAGAAGGGAAAGAGATTACTACAATGGAAAGGAACAACCAACTAGAGAAAAGTAGGGAACCTACAGCAGGAAAATATCATGGCAAAGATAAACCAATATACACTACTTATAGTCATTAATATAAAGTCTTCAATTCAGCAGTTAAAAGAAGAAGACTGGCAGAATGAATCAAGAAACAATATCCAACAATGTGTTGTATACAAGAAACTCATTTAACCCAAAAGGAAATTCATAGAATGAAAATCAAGGGATGAAAAGGATACTCCACATAACAGGAACCCAGAAAAGGCCAGGGTTAGCTATTCATGTTGTTGACAATATGAACTTCAATACAGCAAATCATCAAGAAGATTATACACCATGAACAAGTGTGATTCCTTTCAGGAATCAGGAATGATTGGACATACAGAAGTCAAAAAATATAATACACCATATCAGCAGAATGAAAGATAAAAATCATGTGATTTTTAATCATATCTTAATAGATGCAGACAAAGCTTTTCACAAAGTCCAACATTCATGATAAACAAACAAAATAAAATCTAGAGATTTAGTCTTTACTACAACCTGATAAAAGATTTGGTCTTTACTACAAACCTGATAAACTAACAACCAACATCATATTAAATAGATGAAAACTAGAGACAGGGGGATAGCTCAATAGAATAAGTGCTTGCCTGGCAAGCACAAGAACCTGAGTTTAATCGCTGTTTCCACAATAAATAAATAAATAAAAACTGACAGCCTTTATTTTTTATTTATTTATTTATTTATTTATTTTTAATAATTAACACACTGCATGCATTCTTCTTAGTGGTTAATTGCTGTACATGATGCGGACTTGTTATCCTATTTACAAACACCATTAGAACAAATCATTCTATTCATTAAGAGA
>NDGM011227827.1:10621-24845 GCA_002564305.1 Octomys mimax | reverse complement strand
CAGAAGACAAGCTTATTGTTATTACCATACAACTTAGGCTGTTAAGCTTAACCTCACTTTCTGGTAAATTTTAATAAAATACACTAAATCAATCCATAATGTATTCTCTAATACATTTCTGTTTCCAACTCTGTTAATTACTGTTGTGAAATCTATAAACAAGCCTGAACCTCAAAGGTAGAGTTGCACTTTTGAGTATTTATGTGGCAGTATGATCTAAGGAGTTCAGTTATATAAAAATGCACACTTAAGGAAATTTACATGTAGATATTTCTTCATGACTTCCTAAAATGCTAAGAAAATGATATAGAAAGAAAGAAAAAAATGGTAGAGGTAGATTTTAGTAAATATTGTAAAGCTCTTTTAGCCAGGCAAAAACATGCTTTTTTCTCCCTATGAAAGAATTATCAAAATAATAGATAAGTCATTCTATAAACATGTATACCAATTGGAAAAATATCTCTTGAAAAGTCAATTTTAATGTTTTCCATATTCAGATAGGTATGTGTGCACACATAATTTACCTTCCTTCTCTAGTACTTAATCTCATTGTAAGCACCAAATATTTAATAGAATGTTAATTGAAAGACTGAATGTACATACAGGTAAATATATTGCATATACTATGAGGCTTTTCTGAAGTCATAAATGTATCTCCTAGAAATTGTTATGATCACAACATGAAAGTTTTTTATTGCTATAATGTGTTACTGTTTGTGGCTCTTAAGAATGTTAGTGGTGCAGAAAAATGTTTAGGACAGTTTGTGCAGATTATGATTATAAATTTTAGGTACAGTCATCTGCAGGAACACATAGTAACAAAGAAAGATCCATCTTCCATTAGTGTCAAATTTAGATTAAAAATATTTATGCTAGGAATTGTCATCAGTCATTTAAAACCTTTTCTTGACAACACTTTAAACTTTTTTCTCTTTTTCCTCATAACTGCTGGTCGTGTCATCATTATCCCATATCCTAATACATTGGGTACCTTTTGCAATGAAACCTGTTGTTTTCTATATTTCCATATGTACTGTAACAATAGTTTCCTAATAACATTAGGAAATATAATGTGTTGTTTGGGTTTGGGATTTATTTGGAGATAGATATTACCCTACTGAATTCCATTAGTTGCTCTAATAATGTTAGCTTTCTATGCAAGCCTGTAACTGAGTTTGAGGTGTTATTGTCAGGTTGAACTGTCATTTTTCTTTTATAGGTCAAAAGGGTGATGGAGGATTACCTGGCATTCCAGGAAACCCTGGTCTTCCAGGTGCAAAGGGTGAACCAGGCTTTCAAGGTTTCCCTGGTGTGCAAGGTCCGCCAGGCCCTCCTGGTTCTCCAGGTCCAGCTGTTGAAGGCCCTAAAGGCAACCCTGGGCCCCAAGGTCCTCCTGGCAGACCAGGTATGTTCATGAGCCATAGAACAATTTCTGTTATTCAATTTATTTCATTTTGCTGGCAGTTTACTCATTCATCAGGCCTTAGAAATTATAGTTTAAGAATGTATTACAAACAAATAGCTTGATTTACCTACCTACTTAAATCTATTTCCATAGCGTCTAATATATTATTGTCTGTAATGAATTTTATTACATACTTAAAGATGAAATAAAACAGCTCAGATGAAAAAGGAAATAGTGATTTTCTTAATCTTGTTATTAAGGATAATTCTATACTGATAACCTGGCAGCAAAATACAATCTATATTTTTAAATGTGAGCTTTGCAGCATGTCCTAACTGAAATCACTAATAGATAAATGCTTGTGATCCATACCACAGGTGTTGCTACAGTTCTGTCACATGATCAGCAAATGTCACCAAGCACCATAAAATTTTTATCTTCTCTAGGAACTAGGCAATCGAATTTATCTTCAGCATCACAGCATGATCAAATTGACTAGCAATCTTTCCATGCCCACCTCATGTCCTTACCTCGTTTGTCTTTTATTCACTTCTCTAATAATTTAATTTTGCATCCATTTCATGTTTTCATTTCTGTGCTGTCACTTCATTTTATTAATTTGAAAATACTTGTTCTCATTAATGTTGCTGAGACCAATCACTGGTAATAAGTTATCAACAGATTTTTGAAACTTGCTGTTAGTGTCTCTTTCTGGTAATGGAAAATTTGATCTTTACTGAGTTTAAGAAAGAAGAGAACTCTAAGGCTGAAGAAACAAAGAAATTGTCTTTTTGTCTTTGAAAAACCCCTGATTTATTTTTATTTTTACCTTTTTAATGGAAGAATGATGTTTTATTTATTTTTAAAAGGCATTTTAAAATGAAAATTTGCATTTAGATTCCAGTAAAATCTTGAATGGTTGGAGTTAGTTTCCATGGAAATGCTATAAAAACATGAATTTACATGGGATCACATCCTATGTTCACAGGATCATTTTGAAAAGCGTATTTTCATCTGATCTTATTTGATTCTCCTTAGAGGATATTTCTTAAGGTTTTAAATTAGTTTACTATTGAAGAAAACCAGTGAAAATCTCAGCCATATTAAGTCTTTTTCATGTATTACAAAGAATTGAAACAAATATCTTACTTTGTTTGTCATGCAATCATTCAAATAAACCAAACTATTATACTTTATATAGTCTAATTAACAACTTGCTTATTCATTTTTACTAGTAATGGAACTCATTGTTGAACATAAGATTTTTTTTTGGTGGAACTGTGGATTGAACTCAGGCCCTTGAGCTTGCCAGGGAAGTGCTTATTCTACTGAGCCATCTCCCTGATCCCCCATAAAATTTTTTCGATTCTCATTAAATTAAAAAAGTAAATATAAAAGGAAAAATTTAGATGAAATAAAATGAAATCATTAAGCTGAACATGGTGCCTTGCTTCTGTAGTTCCATAATTTTGATGCTGAGGTGAGACGATCACTGTAAGTTTGAGGCCAGCCTAAATCACATAGCAAGATTCTGTCTCAATAAATCAATAAAATAATAATTATATCATTACTCATAAAGGTGCCCTAAATATTACAATCTTTAAAGAAATAATAACAAAAGTACTCAGAGAGCACATATCTGATCAGTAGTTTGCTTCTCAATGTTTTTATAAACTGCATATTAAAATAGAGTTCTAAATTTCATTATTCTTAGGGGCTGGGGAGATGACTCAGTGAAAGCACTTGCCTGAGAAGTGTAAGGGCCTGAATTCAATCCCTGGTTCTGCCAAAAAAAATTTTTTTCATTACTCTTAGAATTGATTGCTTACTTTGAGCTCATGGTGTCGAAATCTATAAAATAAATTTTGGTCTTTCAAAATATGGCATGTATTTCATTTTGGTAATTAACCTTAAGTGGTAATAATTTGGTTTATATGCAGATGCATGGATATAAATTTTCTGAGTATGCTGTAATTTAACTAAATTTTAACTTGAAAGTATTTAGTATAATGCTTTAGTTTTTTGATGTTTCTAATATTTTTGTTATTTTTCCTTTCGTTAATGATGACACTGGGCCTTGGTGAACTTTGATCCCTATCCAGGTCCTCCAGGTTAGCTCTTTAACTCCAAAGTAGTAACTGCATGAAGTTTGAAAGTTTTCTTATATACATATATGAGTGCATGTATGTTTACATATATGTCTGTGTATACACACTCAAATTTAATGTTTTTAAGTTTTTAATGTATTGTCAGAGTGTGTGCCAATTCAATTCTTACATGGTGGTCTCTTACCTGTGTTTCTAATGGAATTACCCCAGATTAACTAATTAGGGAAATAAATGCTCCAGAATTCATATATTTGTGTCATTTTAACTGAAAATCTATAGTATTTAAAACAGCTCTGTCTAACATTTTATTTTTCCTTTGGATTAGAGTGTATATCTCACTTTTGCCTTGTATTTGTTAATTCAAACTGAACTATTAAAAAGGCACAGTGGTCCCTATCTGTATTGTAACTATTTTGAAGGCTGAAAGAAGAGTGTTACTTGGACCAGCCAGGGCACAGAATGAAACACACTCTGTCTCTCAAAAAGAAAGAAAGTAAAACTATCCTTCAAGAAGGCATTTGTAAAACAATAGTATGTATTAGTAGGTTCTATGTAATCTTGACTTGTCATGACGTTCCAAATTGTACTCCTATGAAGAAATTCTAATCAGTATAATATTGTTAAAAGTCCCTACAGTCAATGCAGATTAGACACTCTTAATCCTATTTTCATCACATATAAACAGTAATATAAAACAACAATTACCAAGAGGGACTAGCTGCAAAATTTTTGATTTCTAGTAAAAAACAAAACAAAACAAAAAACCTCACCTAATCAGGATTAAAAAGGGCCACAAATATTTGAATGTCTTATTATTGTTGTAGACAAATAGTCCTTTTCTGAGTTTTAGAGGAAATTAAAAGGGGAAAAATTCTATGCCTTAGGTCTGATTATTGAGAATGATAGAATTGTTTCCATTTAATAAATTAAAAACTAATAAATTTTCAAAATGACTTTTAGGAAGCTTTCTGTCACTGTCTGAGCTAATTCCCTACTTAATTTATTTCTGTAAAGGAAATTTCTTTTATCTGTATTGGGAATTGAATTCAGAACCTCTGCACTGAACCATATGTCCCTATCCCTTTTGGGGAACATGCTTTCACTAGGTTCCTCATGCTAGATGTAAACTTGTGATCCTCTTGTTTCCCACAGTGTTGGGATTACAAGGATGTGGAACCACGCCTGGTTTCTGATTCCTTAGTTTCTTACTTTTCCACAGATCTATTATGTCATTGAACCACACAGAATATCAGACCAAAGAAATTGCTGACTGGATTCTTGTTCAAGATGGAAAGACAAATTTTTATTCAAGACTATTGCAATAGAGGAAAGGTTATAACAAACAATAGGGTAGAGTGACTGAACTCACCTCAAAAAGACAAAGAGATTTTTCACAAAGGAGTAGAGTAAACAGGGCAGTGATGGAAACTTAAACTGAGGAGGCATCAAGGGTAAAATGATTCTTGCTAAGCTCACTTAACAGGATCCTGCTAAAGGTAGGCAAAGGACTTAGACACAAAGGGTGTGGATGAGGAATTTGATCAGATTTTGAACATTATAAAGGGACTTTCCTTAGAATGACTTAGCAGCATTCTTATAACTGGACTTGGCAGGCCAGAAAAAGGGCCCTAGGATGTACCTGTGAAGTTTGGTCAAGGAGAGAGTCTCTTACATATGAGAAATTGAAGCCCAAAGAGGTCAATAAGCGTGTTCAAGGCAATACTGTTACTTACTGGAATAGATGACATTGGCTTGTGTATGTACTAGTGGCACCATATTGTTCCACAAAGGATATTTATTACATGGCTGGATGCTTATTTTCTCTTATTCAAGTTACAGATTTGATAAATTAATGGTGCAAAATTGCTTCTACTATTTTAGAAGACTTGGCTATAGCAGACCAGGCATTCCAACTACTTTCCTGTTTTCTGTTTCCTTAAAAGCATTATTAACCCCTAGCAATTGGTTCTTTTGTTCTTCCTGAATGGATGTCATCAATGAGATTAAGATACAGCATGTGATTTAACAGTTATCAATAAAAGAGTGACTAGGGGGTACTATGAATCAATTTTGAGTCCAAACTTGTCCTACTTGTATGGACTTCTTATACCTTCATCACTGCTAAAGTAAACTGTCAGCTAGGAGCTACCTTTTCTTTTTTCCTAAGGTACTAGAATATATTTAAGGATGAAAAACAGAGTAGCCACACTTAAAACCAATTTAACAACTCCCACTTACTAAATGTACTCTAAATTATTACTGGAACCAGGTCTCTGCAGTGGTGCCTTCTTTACAACAATTGCAAAGTACAACCTTTAGTGAAAATCAGATTTTTTTGTATACGAAGGATCAAATTCAGGACTTTTTTCTTGCCAGGCCGGCACTTATGCCACTAAGCTATATCCCTGACCTGGAAATCAGATTTATACTAGTGGAACAATCAACTCATCTTTAGTAATTACCACTTATGTCTAAGCTTTTATGTTTTTTAGGAATTTTTAGTTAACTTTTCTTAGATGGTATGAAAAAAATGAATTGAAAGCCTCATACAAAAAATTGAGTTGGCATATAACTCATTAAAATTTAACCTTTTCAAAATTAAAATCTTAGAAGTTTTGCTGTGATATGATCATAGTTCTCATTGCCACTGACTTAAATTAAAATGCCATTTTTGAACGAGTTATTTTTCTGAGAGTTCTTATTATTGGTCTTAATTTATCAAACACATTGAAAATGTCTTTCCTCAAACTTTAAATTATGCTTGGTGGTAATTTTAATTTATTGAACTAATTGTGTGGTTAGGCAGTGCTATAAGCATTAGCTTGAGTTTGCTGTGTAAGTCAAATTTTAGCTTTCTAAATTTCAAAGTATCATTCATTTAAAAAGTTTTCTTATTGGGCAATTATAGTAATGCTTTCTGTTTATGTGGCATGCTATCATTTCCATCATATAATGTACTTTTGTTGTAAGCTCCCTGAGGGCAGAATCAAGAGTCTTACTCATTTTTACATTCCATGTAGCACCTTGTACACGGCAGACATTAAATCTGTATTTTAAAACTTGCCCTCCATTATTAATCCTACGAGGGAAGTTAGGGCAGATAACAGTATTCCCATTATGCTCCGAGCAATTGAATTACCCAAATAACAAATAACTCATATAGTTATTAAGTAGCACAGTCAAGAATACAATCCAAGGTCTTTAAACTTCTCGGACTGTGTGCTCTCGCCCCATTTATTCCCTCTGCTAGTATTCATTATTTATAAATCATAGCAAGACTTGTAAGTAAATTGTGTTTATAGTCAATTAACAGTAACCAAGAGATGTTCTATGTGTAGCTTTTATCATTTTATTTAATGATCCTTGTACTAATGAATTGCTTGAGTAAATATGTGCATTGAACTACATTAAAGTAATTGTAATATCTTCTGTGGTTTGGGGCAAACTATTGCATGCCAAAATATTTAAAGTACCCCTTCAATGATAGTCTTCACATCTTTGGAAATTTTGAATCTTTAGTTTCAGGTTCAATTCTGTACAAATACACATTGGCTTTTTCTTAAAGTAGTTTGCTGCAATTAATAATGTACAGAGGGGCAGGGGAGATGGTTCAGTGGAATAAGTGCTTCCCTGGGAAGCGCAAGGGCTGAGTTCAATCCCCTGTTCCGGAAAAAAAAAAAGGAAGAAAATAAATAATCTACAGAGGAAAACTACATGATGAATTATGGAAAAAAAAAAACAAAACAGAATGTGCCTTCACTGATTGATTGTCAAATAAAACAAATGAAAGTACAATTACATATGTGTTTTGAGTTTTCTCTTTAGTTACCAATGACTTTTAATTTTTTTGCCAGTGAAGCCTCCAAAGTTAACTAATCTCTCCTTGCTTCAGTCTGAACATATAAAGAGAGATTTTACCTTGTGTTTTTATTGAAGGATGGCAGAGGCCAAGATAAACATTCATCCAAAATTACTCCTTTGTTAAAAGAGCTGAAGGCTGTCAGTGAAACCTTATTACCTTGACAAGTTGAATGTTTTGAGAAGCCGACTTTTTGAAAGCCACAGTACTAGGGTTAACACAGTGTCTTCAGTAGAGTTTTCCATTTTTGTTCTATTAATGAAGACCAGCAGCTTATTCTCTATAAGAAGCACTATTTGAACAGTTAGGCTCTCCATCTCCAGTATGATTCTGTGTGCATCCCATTTATGCTATAAGTCTAAGAAATGCTGGCAAAAAGAATAATTGTTTAACTTATGCTATATTGTGAACTACTTCTAACTCATAATCTTATTTTGTACTGTGTGATGTCTGATACTGCTAACATCGATCTTTGAGCTTGGTGAACTCTGCTCTTCCCAGGTTTTCAAGGTTAGACTCTTCACTGGTCAATTATTTTTTAATGCTTTATATGTGTGTTAAGAGATATATAGGTTATTTTGCTATAAATAAAAGCAAAGTTTAGAAGCTACTGAAGAATGCTGTAATCCTCAAATATTACTTAGTTAGGTTTTGATGTGTTGGTGATGGTAGTATGGCATATTTATAATCAAGATTGAAGTGATATGAAGTCTTTGTAGTTTTGTTTACAATAAATAATCCTGTATAAAGACATGTTTAATTTTAAATGAAAATACACTTACTTTTGCCTTCTAGACTGCACTAAGACATTGATTTAGACAGACACATGGCCAATTGATAATCTTTCCATATAGATTTTATTTTCCTGAGAAGCATTTGTTTGCTTCAGTGGTCTGTGTATTTGGGCCTATTTTCAATTATGAAAGAGGTAAACTATTAAATGCTGTTGGGCCGTGGAGATAGCACAGCAGTGTGAGCACCTACCTGGCAAACGCAGAGACCCAGGTTCAATCCTGCTGGCTCCACGCGGAGAGGGCCACCAAAACCAGGTGTGGTGGCCCACGCCTATAATCCCAGCACTAGGGAGAATGAGACAAGTGGATCACTAGGAGTCTGAGCTGTATAGCAAGACCTTGTACCAAATAAATAAATAGATTTTTAAAATGCTATTAAAAGTAACTTATTTGTACTGTATGTCATTAGCAATTCGTTAAGTCAAATGTGAAGGTCTAAACAGCAGGCATGCATCTGCATGTAAAATTCCTATTATTCCCTTTTAATTGCAAAAAACAAGTAATACCCCTGTTTTATTTTTCAAATGATACAATGCTCTGGTAATCTTTCAAACTGGGGAAAAATGGTTGTCAAAGCTTCCCTTTTTCTGATCTTAAATCTTCCCTTGTTAATTTTATAAGATTGGTTCACAGTTTATTTTTCTCTAAATGACATGATTTGCTACCTGATTTCTGTTCTAAATGATACAAACTAATGTATTTGCTTAACAAACCCTATTTAATGGATTTGAACTAATGAATCGTGTTTTTGCTTTTGTTTTGGTTTTTAAGTGTCAAACTACTCCAAATAGTTCTTTGTAATGGGTAAGGGAATTGCTGTGTTGTCTGGCTACCAGGTTAAAGTGACTATATGAATTAAATTGTTTAACAATACAATTGCTATTGTCTTGCAAACCTGAAATTTTTTCTCATGTGCCAGATGTAGTCATGCCATTTTTTGAAATCACATAAAAACATCTGAAAGATTTAAAACATGTTCATCCTTTAAGATATGCATTTACTTTCCATTTTACTAATGAAGATAATAGTGTTAATAATTATAAAAATACTAACCTTTTTTATTACTGTGTGCCAGGCACTATGCTAAGTAATTTATACATGTAATGTTATTTGATCTTTACAATAACCTGGTAAAGCAGATACTACTTTTTTCTTTTATTATTTATTTATTTATTTATTTCACTATGCTGGGTTCTGAACCTTCAAGATGAGCGGCATACTCTCAGCCCCATTTTAAAAATTCTGATGCATACTCTAAATTGTCTGGCAGGATTTGAATTTGGAATCCTTATACCTCAACCACGACTAATTCTGGAATTATAGGAATGTGCCACCATGCTTGACTAGCAGATACTCTTCTTATTTCTACTTTATAGAAAAAGCAATTAAAGCAAGAAGATTAGCCATCCTGGTAAATCAAAGAGCTGATGATTAATAGACTTGGGCTTGGAACCTCTGGACTCTAACTCCAGGTTCCGGTGTTTTTAATCAGTAATCACTGATTCTTAGTTTTAACAAAATTTAGAAAGAGAACTAAAGGTAACATTTGATCTTAGGTCAAAATGATGGCTCTCTGTCCATAAGTAAACTTGAACTCAGTATTCTAAATTCTTATGCCTACGATAGTTCCTCGAAAAGTATTACCTACAAACCAGGTATGGTAGCACATGCCTGCTATTCCAGCCTTCCGGAGGCTAGGGAGGGATGCAAATTTGAGGCCAATCTGGATTTCATAATAAGTTCAAGGTCAACCTGAACTACCTACACAGGGAGATACTGCCTCAAAGCCCAAAACAAACACACCCAAAAATTGTAATTTCTACTAATTTTTTTTTTAAATTTTGGTTTAGATCAATTAAAAATTGAGGCTACCTGAAGAGGAAAGGTGTATGTGCTAGGTTTGGGCTCATCATTGGGACCTTGTAATTATTTCCTTAAAAAATGAGTACTTATTCTCAGTCTCAATTGTAAACACTGTACAAACAAGTAGCACCTATTTTCCACCTGCTGACAAAAGACTTGATCAATGATAGTATGTCCCTGTTCATTTAATGGGCCTGAGATTTTTCTTTTATTTAAAAAGAAAGATTAAAAATGTAATATAAAAAAAAACTCTTTGTGAAGCCTCACCTTTAATTATTTTTGTTTATCCACATGATACGTGCAGAATTTTTTCTTTAACATATTTTAAATGTAAAAGTTATGAAAACTTTCTTTTGCAGTACTGGGGATAAACCCAAAGCTTCACACTTTGCTCTGCCACTGTGCTGTATCTCCAGTCCATGAAAACATTTCCAAAATAAATGTTTAAAGCACTATATTGACTAAATTCGGACCTTTAAAAATATTCAAATGTATCAAACATATCTCTCCAACAATATTAAAGTTAATTTATTTGTATTAATTGCATAGTAATTAAAATCAATAAATGTCACTTTACAAATAAACCCATTTTATCTTTTATTTATGGCTTTTACTTATTTTTGTCACTGGGAATGATCCCAAAACCTCTCACTTGAGCTGCTCCACCACTGAGCTACATACATCGTCAATCCTAAGCAATTTCATTTTAATCACAGTAGCCTGAATTCATTGAATTTGTTAGAATTCAGAATCTTGGGTCTCTCCCCAACCTTACTAAAGCTGAAACTCTGCAGGTGGGACCAGGAATTTGAATCACAAGGTCATATTATTTTGATGTTTTCATGCTCCAATTTGAGAACAGTGCCCTACTGTGTCTATTTCATTTCAGTTTTAAGTCAAATGCTTTGTTAGGAATTCAGAAGCAAATTATTTCTTGAATCTTTTATTTAGATACATATTTATGGGATTGAATGAATAATAAAATTTAAGCCAGAAGGCATACAAGCTAACATTAATAACAAAAGGAACCCAATCCAATTTACATTAGAAAAGGAATCAGAATAGGTCAATATATTTTTACACAGTTTCAGTTTTACATGTAAACTAATATGAAGAGTATTGATATTGACTTTTATACTCCTCTTATGCTGTACTGAAATTTTGTTATTTGTTGTACATCAATCATAAAGGTCTACCAGGTCCAGAAGGTCCCCGTGGTCTCCCTGGAAATGGAGGTATTAAAGGAGAAAGAGGAAACCCAGGCCCACCTGGGCAACCTGGCTTGCCAGGTTTGAAAGGAGATCAAGGATCACCAGGACTCTCGGTAGGAAATCAAGTAGATAGTTGAGGAGAGAAGAGTGTGGGTGTTTGAATTCAAATGACAATTCTAAACTGTAGCACTTAATTAGCACTGACAAGAGTGTGAACAACTCACTTGGTAGATTAATGTGAAAGTAGAAGGTCAATATATTTTTATGGCATTTTGCTCTATGATAGCAAAATGGTTCCTCAAAAGATACTTTCAGTGACACTAAATTTGTGCAAAAGAAATGTGAAAATAAGAACATGGCATGTGGGTGAGTCCAGCCATAGGATTATGGTGAGTGGTAGTATTTTCATGTTGAGATTAGACAGAGTTAGGGTGAACTTCCAGCTCTACTACTCATTTCATCTTATGTCTACCAGGTAAACAAATACTCTGGGTTTATGTTTTCACCTATGAAAACAGAATAATAGCATATCCACTCATTTGCTTTCTACCTTGGTTTGTATGACCTGGAGAAACTTCCTTCTTTATATATTCTCAAGGCTACTACCATGCATTCAAGCAGGATGTCAAATAAATTTTGACAACCGGGGGCCGGGGAGAAGGCTCAATGTGATAAGCACTTCCCTGGCAAGTACAAGGGCCTGAGTTCAATCCCTGGTTCCACCAAAAATTAAAAATAAATAAATAAATAAATAAAAATTTTTGACAGCCAGCATGGTCTGGGCTGTCTTCAGTGAGCAGTAGAAAAAATTTTCTAACAAGTAGGAGGTCTTAAAATTTTTTAATATTTAATATTTTTTCCCATAGCATCTCTCTTCTTCCAGTTATCAATTCCTAAAAATTAAATCTTACTTCATTCTTCTCTCCTACACCACTGCATTCAAGATTCATTTTTAATTATTATTTATTAAAGCGAGTATTAAATAGTGTTAAAGCAGAGAAAACTACAAATAATACAGATTTTTACTAAACAAACTTATATGAATTTGATAATATTTGTTGTATTGCGTACTGTTCTCTTCACATTAGTTGTTCAGATTGCCAGATACATACGTGCAAAATTGGAAGAAAGAAAAAAGTTATAAGAAATTAAAGAAGAAGGAAAAATGAGAAGATAAAAATTATTTCAAAAAATGAAAAATTAAGCATTAACTGCTTCTTTCCACAGACCAATAGAAATCCGCAGTACAATTATCCAAACCATCCTGCTTACATGCATAGATATATCTCTTTCTCTCACTCCCTGTTGTGTCCTTCTCATCTCAGTAATTCCTTCTTTTTGAACATGTTCATTGCCTTTCACAGTATCTATTGCACCCTTCAGATTTTAGTTACTCTTTTAGGTTCTTACACTATGAAGAAAATATGATGTTTGCACATGTGGGTCTGATTTATTTTACTTTAAGATTCTCTAGTTGCATCCATTTACCTATAAAAGCCTCAAATATATCCTTTTGTATAGCTGACTAATACTCCATTTTGTAAAAATACATCTTCTTTATCCATTCCTCGTTTGATGGGCATTGGGTTGCTTCCAAGTTTTAGCTATAACAGACTACACTACTTACTATAAACATGGGTGCACATAAATCACTGTGGTATGATGTTTTCTGTTCTTCTAGAAAAATACCCAGAAGGTGAGTAGCTGGATTGAATCTGATGTCTAATCCTAACTTTTTGAGGAATTTCTACACAGATTTTCGTAGTGGTTGTACCAGTCTGTGCTCCCACTAATAGTGGAGAAGGGAAACATTTTCCCCATAGCTCTTCCAGCATTTGCTGCTGGTAGAGTTATTCATGCTAGCCATTCTTTCTTGGGTAAAATGGAATATCAGTGTTGTTTTAATTTCTGGAAAGACCAATGATATAAAACATTTTTTCACATATTTATTTGCCATTTGCATTTCTTCATCTGAGAAGTGTATTGCATCTCAGATGTAATTTTTTTTTTGCATTGGGTCTTTGAATTTTGGAGGCCTGATTTTTTAAAATTATTTATATGTTTTAGACAGAGAGCTTTGTCAGAGGAGCATCGACTATAATTTTTTCCCTGTTCATGCTATTTCTTTTTACTCTCTTGGCAATTTCTTTTGAAGGCAGAAACTTTTCAAAAAGATGATATCCTAGTTGTTGATTCTTTGAAATATTTCCCATGCAGTTTGGCTTTCATTCATGAACTCTTTACCTACACCTACATCTTTAAGATTTCTACCTGCATTTCCCTCTAGGAGATTTAGTGTTTCTGTTTTAATGTTTAAATCTTTGATCCATTTTCATTGCAGTTTAGTGCATGGATATAGACATTGGTCTAATTTTATTCTTTGGCATGTGGAAAGCCAGTTTTTCTAGCAACATTTATTAAAGAGGCTGTGTTTCTTCCAGTGAAGGTATTTGGCCCCTTTGTAAAAGATAAGATGGTCAAATATGTTTGTAGTTGTTTCTGTATCTTTTAATCTATTCCATTGATCTGCAGGTATCTATGACAGTACGATGCTGATTTTATCACAGTAACTTTGTAGTACAATTTCAAGTCTGAGATTGTTATGCCTCCTGCTTTTTCTTTGTTGTCCAGGTTTGCTTTTGATGTTCTGGGTGCCTTCTGCTTTCAGATGAATTTTAAGAATGATTTTCTAGATCTTTGAGGTATATGAATGGTAATGGCATTTTAATTGGGATTGCATTGAATCTGTATAAGTTTGAGATTATTTCCATTTTCACAATGTTGTTTCTGTCCAGGAGAAATCCAAGATTCTTAACTGATACATTTATCATTTTTTTTGGTGGAACTAAGGATTGAACTGAGATCCTTGTGCTTGCCAGGGAAGCACTTATTTCACTGAGCCATCTCCCCAGCCCCTATTTACTTTTCTTTCTTTCTTTCTTTCTTTCTTTCTTTCTTTCTTTCTTTCTTTCTTCCTTCCTTCC
>NDGM011227821.1:1599-12626 GCA_002564305.1 Octomys mimax | reverse complement strand
TCTGATTTCCTCTATATCTTTCTGCTGTTGCTTATTTACTATCGACGCTATTAATTCATGCATGTGAGTCAAGCTAGTGTTCTCTGCACTTGTTCAGGTGGGCATTAGGTTTCTTCCATATGTTTCTGCATTTGATTCTTTACTGCAGATGTTATCAGTTCAGGGATTTCTTTTTTTATTTCCAGTCTGAGTTCCTCTATACCTTTCTGCAGCTGTTGTTTTATTTCAAAAGCCATTGATTCATTCCTTTCAGCTGTGTGATTCTCATTTGTTCTTTGTTATTGTCCGCTGCACTTGTTACGGGTGGACTTGGGTTCTGAGGTTGCATTTTGTTCCTTCTTATCATATTGTGTAGCACTGTCTTCTGACCTTTGTTGTAGATCTTCACTGTAGTTATAACCTTAGCACATACTGAAGTTCAGGTGCAGAGCTACAAAGGTTGGATTTATCCAGCGTTACTTGCTTGGATACGGCTGCTGTGCTCAGCTCCTTCCTGCTGCTACCCTTGGGGGTGAACCTGTTGTGCCCTTCTGGTAAGATTATCTGCTCTTGGACTAGCTGGGTGGTTCTATCCTCTACGCTCTCTGCAGGGATTGCAGCTGCAGGGTTACACCCCAGGCCTGTATGCCAGGCCTGAGCTGAGCCTGGAGGGGACAGGGTAGGGTAGGGGGGAGAGGCAGCTCTCCCACACACTCACCGGGTCTGGGCTAGTACTGGGTCTGGATGTTCCTGGAACGCGGCAGAAATTCCTACTCAGTGGGCGGGGTGGGGGAGGTGCTGTGGAGTGGTGGGGGGCATCCCAAGAGGGTGGAAGAGGGTCTCTCCCATGCTGCACCTGGGCTGGGCCCAGTAGTAGGTCTCGCCGGCTCAGCGTACCAGGAAGCTCTCCCACACACTCAGAGGACCTGGGATAGGACTGGTATAATAAGTCTTGAAGGCATAATAAGTCTTTGTATTTAAAAGAGCATAAATTTTTAAGCCATATGCACATATGCTTAGTTTTTCTTTTGTATGTGGCAGTCTTATGACTTCTCTTTTCATGTTTTGTCAGGAGTTTCCTACTATGTTGCAAAACATGTAGTTAGCAGGGAAATAAGGTTTCGATAAAATAAGTAATGAGTGCTTAAGGTGGACATCAAAATTTTCATGTCAGCCATTTACTCACAACACCTGCAACATAACATCAAAAATAAAAACCTATTTTAACTACAGTGTAAAAACAAACAGAAGTCTACCTCAGAAATATGCTTTGCTTCAACTGTTGCAACCAGGGAAGGTTTCACACATGAAAACTGCATGGTCTGTGTAGAAGTATCACTTACACTCATAGCACATATTTTCTTTTCCTATAATTTCTTGTCTAGGACACAATTGACATTCTTTTTGTTTTCGTGTTCACATAGTAGATCTTTGTGATGCTACACCTGCCTGTTCATCTGTAAGCTCACCAGTGTACTCCACAGCTCTTTACATAGTTCCCTGGGCAAAAGTATTTGTTTTTCCTCTGCTGCTTATGAACTCCAGTCCCAATCCTCTAAGAAAATTTCTCCATGATGTTTGCACTTGTTATTTTCTTTGTACACTATCTATGCCATACATGTTGAGGATTGAGTACAACACAACTATTGGCCAGTGCTTTGAGTATCAAGTGACATCAGAATTGCTGCATAACTCATGAACAACATCTACTTCACCTTTGGTTTTGTTTTAGAAAGGTTTTACTGCAGGTTTCCATTTTGTGAAGATTTTCCCATCGGAATTTCCATCACAGTGAAATGTTGACTTCAACGGTACTAATTTGCTTTCTTTGCCATGTATATGGCCAATTTATATCCTTCTGAGATCCAGAGACTGTAATATGCAATGCTATGTTTTAAAATTGCAACTTTTCATGCAGAATTTCTGCTTTGTTCCTGTGTACAGTCCCTGTACTGGTCAACTTGTGCTCTATTAGCAAACCTAACATCAGCTGAAAACTGGTAAGCAAATTGTTGAATGTCATATTCTGATTAGCGTGGGAGATGGAAGCACCAAGTCTGTCCACAACATCATCCAGTTTGTTACTATACAAATAAGGATTTGATGGCTGAGTTACAGGATAAATGTCTAAATTGAAGGCATTTACATAGGCATACATTTTAAGGCCATATTTTGACCAATCATTTTTCTTAGGACTCTCTTGCATTCCTCTGATCACCATCAAAAATCTCTGCTTAGTGTAGTACGTGCTTTCATTTCAATTAGTGAGGTGTCATAATAAATGCATTTGTAACATGGCTATCTGTGCTACAGAATATTTTACTTGCATTGCATCCTTTGTGTATTTCTTAGCATCTAATAGCATTTTCTGTCAAAATTTCCAACATTAAATGGTGGTGCTGACATTCTGTCCAATACCTTTCACCCCTGCCAAGGCCTCCCTATATTTTCAGACTTTCTTTTCATATTGGATTGTTCCATTTGGTTGCATGGCCACTTCATAACATTTCAACTTGTCAAATATGTACTCACATTGGTATTTTCTTCATCTGAATCAGGAGGTCTGCATTCCCTATCAGTATGTATCAGTTGATTGTTGCTCTGATTAACTGTCACTGATCCTTTGGCTAACTTGGTCAATATCAAAGTCATCAGGACCATCATCACCACCACTATCCAGCCACACCACTCTTGTTATGAAAACATGTATTTTACTATAATAGCTCATCTTCATCATCGATTCATAATCTGATAATTCACTTCTGACCTCCAAACCTTGCAAATCTGGTTTTTCTTGTGCCATAGTCCTGAATTGGGCTGCTTCTATCAGAAAAATCAAAAGAAAAACAAGTCATAGAGTAGTGTGGGTCTACTGGACCCTCTGTGATCGTTAGATGCACAACTCCAAAGCCAGTTAGATGGAGATTAAGTTGGTAGAAATCCTGTTTTGCTACTTTTGCATGCATGCACCAACTTTCACTTTATCATACCAAGTGGGTAAACACATACTTTGTCTCTTGTGTCCCTCATGGAAAGGTACTGAGGCACAAGTCACCTACTATGGTTCTAAAGTACAAATTAAGAATGGAAAAGGAAGGGATGGACCTGCTACCCCCAGTGCTATATATCTGGGATTAAATAGTAGAATATACTGATTGGTTTTCAAATCCTGAAACCATACTGAAATTTGTTACTGGTGTGAAAATTGCTTGCATACAGTGCATTGTTAATTCTCTGATAATTTCTTGCAATTCTTGATAATGTACAAAAAAGACAGATAATTTTGGTCATTCTTTTTAATGCCAACTTTTTCTAATTTTTAAATAATTGTTTTGTTTCTTGGAACCATAAAATTATCAATTCAGCTTATTAATGATTATAGCAGTGTTATTTTAGTTTTGTCAGCAGGAAACTGGGTCATGATGCAATAAGGAACCAGCCCTTCAATTCTTTGATCCTCAGTTATTTTATCCTTTGATTGAAGAATTCACTCAAAACACATACCTACACTTGAAGAAGTATATGTAGAATTTATTTCAAAGAAAAGAGTATTATTTCTTCAAACAAGAAGGCAGACAAAGCAACAAAGGCATCTGCAAGTGCAAGTTTAAACACCTTTTCATGTACACAAAACTACTGCTACTGTATAGGAGACTAAGGAAAATATGAAAGTTTTCAACATATTATTTATGTTGAAATTATGTTAGAATTGGGAAGTGTCTTTCTGAACTTTTTATTTGGCTAGTGTTTCCATAGGGATTTAATCATATAAGAAATTTTCAATGGATGTTAATTTAGACCATGTATCAGCCCAAGATAGCTAGATGGGGGTAAAAGTTGGGGTATCTTTGAAGCACATTTATTTCCTGATATCATGGGACCATAGGCTTTGGAAGCCAGGAATGCTTTATGCTTTATGCTAGAGTTGGGCAGCCAGATCAGCAGGTGCAGTATCAGAAGGAATGTGTACAGTGAATGTAACCTTCAGATGTCATTATGGTCTGTATGAACACTTCAGACCTACCCACCATTATGCTCTTACAGTCTGTGAATGCCAATATGTGAAAGACTCATATAAGTGATTTAGCATGTTTTACCTGTATTTGAGTAGTTGGTTTCAATCCAAATGATGTCCTAAATATTTTCTATGT
The DNA here is from genome assembly GCA_002564305.1 of Octomys mimax. Classification (NCBI taxonomy): domain Eukaryota; kingdom Metazoa; phylum Chordata; class Mammalia; order Rodentia; family Octodontidae; genus Octomys; species Octomys mimax. The sequence goes on along the minus strand of NDGM011227821.1, from coordinate 8,496 downwards.
TTTTACACATTGCATAATTTTATTACTTTTCTAAGGCACTCAGGTATTGAATAATTTAAGTATATCACATATTCTATATCTTGATCTATGTTTGGATTCTATTGTGGTTTTACATAAAACATTGGAAGGTGGTAACAATATATTTTAAGCTAGCAAACTAAATTAAGTTGTAAACAGATATTCTGCATATTAACCTCCCTGTAGTTTAGTTGAGTGTTTTCATGATTGCTATTTTTTATGTTTTGGTTATAGTTAGTTTAATACTTTTGTATTTTTAAATTTTCTACTAGAATTAAAAGTAATTTAACCACTAATGGTATAGTAACATCATACTCTATCTGTATACTTACCTTTCCGATGAGTTTCATGTTTGTGTAATTGTATTCTCATTTAGTGTATTTTCATATCATCCTAATAATTCCCTTTCATATTACCTGTAATATTAAATATATTTAATACCTGGCATGCAGACAAATCCTCCCTTCCTTAAAAGAAACTTGGAACTACAGATCTCTTGCCATGACTTCAGTGCACCATCTCTAGCTTCTTTAGAGCCTGAAAAAAAGCCCCATTTGTTTTAGTGAGTCTGGTTCTCATTCTCTAGAGAAGAGAGAATATTCTGGTTAGATTTCACTATCCATACAAGAGTGTTTATTTGTTTATTTGGGGGTTTTAAGCATGAATTATAACTATATAGTGAATTTTTTTTCTTCATAATTTTATTGATAAACAAATAGCAATGAGACAATTTCAAATCAAATCGCTAGGACAGTTTNAATAATTAACACACTGCATACATTCTTCTTAGTGGTTAATTGCTTTTAAAACAAGCAGGATCTGAGGCTTCCTACTCCACCTTCTCTCACCACAATCTTGGCCACTAGTTCTTTGAATACTTCTTCAATGCCTCAGTTTTCTTTTCTCTTTCTAGGATTTTTAAATACATTTTGGATGTTTGCTAATTGTTACACAGGTCCTTGAGGCTGCACGGAATTACCAGCTCATTTGCTCTATTTTTCATATTGAATAAGTTTAAATTTTACTTGATCTGTTAATCGATTTCTATGTTCAGTCATCTCCACTGTATTACCTAATATAGCTACTGTACGATTGTTTTGGTTATTATGTTTTTAAGTTCTCATATTTTCATATGTTTTTCAGCTTCTGTTTCTTTGCTTAGATTGTTATTAATGTATTTTCTTTAGTAGATGTATAATTTTTCATCGATGCAATTTATTATGGGTGCCCTAAAACCTTCTCCTCATAAATCCAAGATACTAGTTATCTCAATATAGGCAGTGGTAATTGTAGTTTTTATTCTTTTTGTGATGTGCATAACTTAATAAATATGAAGGATTTTCTATATAACAGTTGGATAAGGAAACACTCGATCCTGTTTGTTTTTTCATTCTTTAGAGAAGAGAGAATATTCTACTTAGATTCCACTATCTATACAAGAGTGTTTGTTTGAGGTTTTAAGCATGAATTATAACTTTATAGTGAGTCTTTCTTTTTTTTTTCGGAACTGGGGATTGAAATCAGGCCCTTGCACTTGCTAGGGAAGTGCTTGTTCTACTGAGCCATCTCCCTGACCTCAGCAAGCAGGATCTGAGGCTTCCTACTCCATCTTCTTTGACCATAATCTTGGCCACTAGTTCTTTGACTGGAAACTAGTATTCCAGTTTAAATTTAGATTTAGTATGGTTGCTCTTTGAGTGACAAGTGATCTTCTTAGGGTTAGCAATATTTGAACTTCATTTTTCTGGCTCTGCCGTAGCTCCTTCTTTCTTGCAGTTTTGTTATACCTATTAGGCTATGACGTTTTTCTGGTATTATTTGATACAGGTAGGTACTGAATGATCAGTAGGGTGAAAAGCATTTTCCCAGGTTGCCTTTTAGCTACTGATATGCATGTGCTTTATTTGACCCTCTGTATCAGGAAAATTACTGTGAAACTTAGGAGACTATCTTTGTTTCTTTGCTTGGGGAATATCTCATGATCATCCGCCAGCACAGTTAAGAATAAATCTCTCTGTTCTGGACTGCTTGCTGTCTTCCCTGGGCTGAGAGTTAGGCCTTGTTATCTTTCTAGCACTCCATAAAGAGCTCGTAGCTACAGGTCATGTTGAAAGCACTGAGTTGATGTTTCCTGCTCTTGTTTAGAAAGAAGCAGGCTGTGTATATCCCATGTGCACTGAGAAGGGCTTGATGGTGATTTTAGTTGAAACACACTGCTGTAAGTGTGTGTTGGGCATAAGATCTCTTCACACTGTGGGGCTGTGCTGCAGGCTAGGCCTCTTGAGAAAAAGGAAGTAGTTAGTGATGAACACGCTTACAGATCAACTCATAATGAAGAATTTCCTGAGATTAAAATTTTCCACTTTAGCAGAACAGAGGAATATAATTGATTTTAGATGCCACTAGATTTAAAAGAAAGGCCAGGAATACTGAAAGAGAATATCGGGGAGGACTCAGGAAAGGAAAATATTGTTGTCATTAACAAAGAAATATAAACTAGGAATGATCAATTATCTCTATAGTGAGATGTTACAGAAAAATCAAGAAAACAAGATTCTTTAGGCAAGTAAAGAATACAATGAAAACTTCACAGTTGCAGTCAAAATAATGTAGTAAATTGTATAGTGATGGCAGTTAAGCACAGTGATGAAGCTATTTGATTGTCAAAGGAAAGATTCAGTTAAGATAAATGATTTTTGAATTTTAGATTTACAGCAAGAATGACTTGAGGGATTATGGGGATAATGATTATCAATAAATAATAAGGTGAAGAGGTAAGCATTGAAGCAGAGAAAATGCAATGAAATATCTTAATGGATAATATCTAGGAATAGTGGTCAAATCAAGGACTTCATTTGTAAAACATCAATGAGTATACCTTCCTATACTTCTTTTTAGGATCATTGTTTTTATGAAGGACGTGCAGCAGAAGTTCCAAAGTCATTTGTGGTATTAAGTGCCTGTGCTGGACTCAGGTAATGGCATGTTCCAAGCACCCACATTTAAAGATCTTGAGTAATACCTTACTTTCCAGAAGCGTTTCCAAGGTATCATGAAGATAAAGACACATAGGCTTTAGATGTTTTTAGTACATACTCTCTGTACTTCTTTCTCTTCATTGTATTACTTCCCCTATTTTTCTTTCTATGCAAGGCCTACAATTATAAAATTCATGCAGTAAAATGTCTCAGTGTCATGAAGAGGGCTACAGTAGGAGTCTCCAAAACTCCTAAAGGTTGTAATAGAAAATATATGGAATGTATGAATTTGTGTTTTTAACAAGGCTGTCCTTGCCATGTCAACTAGTAAAGGACCCTTTAAGAAAAGAAAATAGTAGGCTAACATCCTCAAAAAACATATATGCCAAAATCCTGAATACTATATTAACAAATGCAATTGACAAACGCATCAAAAGAACATTCATTGAGTCAGAGTGGGATTTGTCTCATGGAAGCAAGGATGGCTTAACATAAGCAAAGCAATAAAAACAATATGTAGCATGATCAAAATGAAGGGAAAAAGCTGAAATGTCAAGCAGAAATGTATATTATATAATTCAATATCTTTTCATGACAAAAAATGAGAAGAATATGTCTTGACCATTTAAAGGCTATAAATGACAGTTGTATAGGTAACGTAATTCTAAAGCATGAAAATTGGAAATCCTTTCCTCCAAGGTTAGAAATGAGACAGGATACCTACTTATCACCACTTCTATTCAACATAGCGCATAGCTCTAGCAATGAAGCAAGAGAAGGAAAGAAACAACAACTAAATTGTAAAAGATTATTCACAGATGATTCTGTCTCTTCCTCTTTTAATAGATATTTCTTCCAAAACTTTAGAACTGAATAAATGTATTGGTAATGTTGTAGAATAAAATTCAACACATAAAATTAGTACCATTTTATACCCTTACAAAAATTACCTGGAAAGAGATAAAACAAGCAATTTGATTTGCACTACCTACTATAAAATAAAAGTTTTAAGGAATAAATTTAACCAAGGAAGTTAAAGACCTATATATTGAATACTATAAAATGATAAAGAAAAAGTTGAGGATACTGCTATTCACTGGACCAAAAGGCTGAAACCAGGTGTCTCTCTTACTTTACTCTCCCTGCTGGGACAAAATACTCAACAACCAAATCAAGGAAGGGAAAGGTTTATTTAGCTCACACTTTGTGGAGGTGTCAGTCAACACTTGGCTGCCTCCAAGAAAGAGTGGTACATGGCAGAGCAGCCATTCATAGCAGTGGAAAACAGCAAAGAGGAAAAGGAGGAGCAGTGGCTATGGCAGCTAGCAAGCCTCTTTCCCCTCCTTATATTACATAGAGGTTATCTGCCCCAAGGTGGGTGTAACACTTCCACCCATAATTCCAGCATTGAATCATGAATTTATCACAAATTCCAGAAGCCTGCCCCAATGACTGCATGAGGCTTGGGGGGGGGACACCTAGACACAAACAATAACACCAAATTTTATTAATTGACAAAGAGAAGAGTATCTAGGGAATGATTGGCTGTGGGAAATACATGAGTACTATGAGCTGAGCTTGGTAGGAAGCATAATAACACCTCATGCAGAGAGGTGACATGCAGAGAAAGACATGTAGAAGGAATAGTCTACACAGCACAGCTTGTGTTTTAGGGTCAGTGCTGCAGCTTTGATGTCCAGTCCTCATGCCCTGAGATCAGGGCTTCTTTCTTGAGCCTGAGTCTCAGCCAACAGCAGGACAGTACCATGTCACTAGGCCTACCTCATGCATATGATCTATGACATTGCTTTAAAGTCTTCACATCAGCATATAAGCTATATCAATTTGCATTGCTTAAAGCCAGTTGATGGGGTAAGGAAATATCATGGCCATCTCCATACATATCAATACACAGAAGTAGAGCCAGGTTTAGCTAAAATGGAGACAAATGCCCTTCTTTCAAGGAAAGCTGTTCTATGGGTCTCCACAAAGATTCATAGGTTTTGAAAAGAAAAAAAAGAACCATAGGTTTTGGCAGTAAAGTAGCCTGTATGACCATATTTAAATAGTGTTGAGAATAATATCATAATACAGTATATATTAAATATTACCTTATCTGTATTTGCATAGTTTTTCTCAGAGTATTATAACTGCATTCTTGATCATTAAAAATTAAATTTAAGTGCCGGTGAGATAGATCAACAGACTAAATGCCTGCTTAGGCAAGCGCAGGGACCAGGGTTCGAGGCTAGTCCCATGTCTCGTGGTCCTGCCTCCAGGGTGCACTAAGCCAGTAAACGAGTACAGGCGTGGTGGCACATGCCTGTAATCCCAGTGTTTGGGAGGGTGAAAATAGGAGAATCACTAGGAGTCTGAGCTGCACAGTGAGACCCTGTACAAACTACATAAAATGGGGGAAAAATAGATTTAAATCTGATAGGGTGTGCTTAGGTAACACTGTAAAGATCATTACCTAATAGATGTTACATATTTAACATCAACTTATATTTCTCATGGAAAACATATCTTATCTTTTTATTTCTTCTCTTGTGTTTGAACATTTAGAGGATTGTTACAGTTTGAGAACGTCAGTTATGTGATCGAGCCATTGGAGTATATACCTACATATGTGCATATGATTTATCAGATCAGGAATAATAAGGCTCACTCCTCGTTACCAGAAAGCTACACTATGACTCCACCTCCACCTCAGTCCTACAGAATTCATGTGAAACAAGAAGTGAGTAATCCTTTCTGTGAGATCCTCATTTGAGATACTTTTAGGAAATTTTTTCACATTCAATTTTGAGATTCTTCTCATTGTGGAAAAAAACCTTTGAAGATATGTTGATTATAAGAAAGCTGATGTCATAGGGTAGAATATCTTTAAGAATATTCTTGTATACAACTTAGAAGTATGTGACACATAGATTAAAAATAATTATAACCATAAAAGTATTTCCCTAACTGTAACACTTTTTAATGTTTAATGCACCTAAAGATTATGGTAGTTTTACTGAATATGCATGCTAATATTACAAAAGTTGTCACATTTCCTGGTTATTACTTGACAAATATTTCCTTTCAAAGCATATTTTTGAAAACTTATTAGTCTTCAAATACAGTAGCAAATTTAGAGGTACAAAAGCTTGAGGAGAATTGACTAGAAATTTGTCCATATATTATGATTTAGAGAGAGTGTTATTTTGCAATATTTGTTCTATTTATTATTTTTTAATTAGTAAATATTTGTATTACATAATGACTAATTTTACTGTGGGTATTTGGTACATTTGATGATACATTTTAAAATTTTATATCCCTTTCTGTTTTTCTTTTCCCTTCCTCCATGTCTTGGTGCCCTTCCCATTTGCAACTGTATATCTCTGTTTCCTTTTACTTACCTTTCATTCTGCTCTTTATCTTATTTATGTTTTTGTTCTCCATATTAGAGAAACTATGTTTGTTAAGCATGTGTGTCTTATTTCACTTAACATTGGGATCTCAAAGTACATCCATTTTTCCTACAAATAACTCAAATTTACCCTCCTCCATGGCAGAGTACTACTTTAGTGCAGGTAAATATTATATTTTCTTTATCTATTCATCTATTGATGGACATATAGACTGTTTCCAAGATTAGGCTGTTATGAATTGTGCTGCAATAAGCCTGGGTATGTATACGCTGCTGTAACATGGCTGCTTTAATCTTTTTCCATAATTTTATTGATAAACAAATAGCAATGAGACAGTTTCAAATCAAATTGGCAGGACAGTTTCAATAATTAACAAATTGTATACATTCCTCCCAGTGGTTAATTGCTGTACAAGATGCGGACATGATATCCTATTTGCAAACACCACTAGAACAAATCACTCTATTCATTAAGAGAATGTAACT
>NDGM011227809.1:571-10811 GCA_002564305.1 Octomys mimax | reverse complement strand
TATTTTGCTGAATTCATGCACCTACAATATTTAAATGACAATGGAACACCCTTCTCTGACAAAGCTAAACAAAAAAAGGAATACAAATGAATAACCATTTTGTATCTATATATTCAAAATAGGATAGATATACAGCTACATTCTTTTAATTCAATGAATAAAAAGATTTGTTCTAATACTAATAAGATTTGTTCTGACTTTTGTGGATGGGATGTCATGTCTGCATCTTGTACAATGAACAACCACTGAGACAACAATGTGCAATGTATTTATTTTTGAAACTGTCCTACTGATTGGTTTTGAAACTATCTCGTTGCTATTTGTTTGTTAATAATATTATTAAAATGAAAAATAAAATAAATAATAATTTCAATATTTTTACGTCAAATTGTTTTTGGCAGTAATACCAGCTAAAACTGATCCGTGTAATATTTCCCTGTTAAGTTTTTTTTAACTTGAATATAGTCTCAGATTCTAATACAGAAATCCATGTTTAATAGTAAATGATCTACATAAGTAAGTCTTAATATACAGATATATTTATCTTCTAAATAATTTTAGTTTTCCAAAACAATGTTTTAGAGAAAAATATTATTGAGTCCACAATTCTCTAAAACAGTTTAATTTACTATGTGTGATAGACAATTGCCTGCTGGTATATTTATCTTTATATTCTTAGTTTTATACAAAGAAAGATTATTTTACTGTGCCTCATAAATCCTATGAATGTTGAAAAATTTTATAGGGTGACTGATTCATTTTTTTAAGTAAATGAAGTGATGATGCTTTTTAAGATATCTTTTAAACATTGCTGAAATTCAATTGCTGCCACAGAATGCTCTCTCACACAGACTTGAAAAGCTGTAAGGAACATAATGTGACAAATATAATATCTGGCATTGGTTTTGAATGTGCCTTGTCTCATCCGTTTTTCATGTAGATAGATATTAGCCCATTTAATCTTATATATTTGGATGTGATTATCTGTTTGGCTATAATGGGTATGTTTTGTCATAACAAGATTGCAAATTTCTCACTTACTTCATTCAACCCTAACTCATCAGCTCTTATACATGCCTGGTACACTGACAGGTCTTAGCTGCAAATGGAATTCTATTATTTGAGGGGTAATGGGATTTATTTTCCTCCAAGAAGAAATTTTTGATATAGAGCACCTGTCACTCTCTGTAGGGCCTGCCCATCTGGTGGAGCTTCGCTCCCTACCATGTTGTCCACCTCTTGAATGAGGGCTGGCCAATGACCTGCACACCACCAGCACAGCCTTCATCAGTCTCTGCTGAGCAGGAGCAATGAGCCCCGCAACCCACATTGTAGAAGAGTGAGAGCCATGGGTGGCAGGAGCCCTGCACCAAGCTCACCTGCCTCAGCCTCACTATCTTGCCCCAAACTACCACCAGAGCTGTCCCACGTGCAGCAGAATCTCTGAGACCTTCCTAAGCAAGCAGCTGTGGGACTTCCTCTGTCAGCTTCTGTCCTGCAACTGCCAAACCCAGATGTGAGTTTTCATTACAAAGGACTCTTCAGTGCTGGGGGCTTTGAATTGCAGAGAGGACCCCTGGCCAGCATGCTGCTGCCCTATTTAAATAGCGGTTGTGAACTTTAATTTAATGAACATTTGTTAATCACCACCTGTGAGCGAAGCACTGGGCTAGGCGCTGGGAAGTAATAAACTATGTGCAGTCTCTCCCACAAGTAAACCACAAGCTAGAGAGAAAATAGGATAATTTTCTAAACAGTAGTGTTATAACTCAGATTGTGATAAATGTAAAAAAAAAAAAAAGCTGTAAAAATCCACAGGAATTTGAAAGAGAGAGAGAAAATTATCCACTGAATGGACAGCCAGAAATTACCCTTCCAAATGTTCTGAGGAGATGGGGTTTCCTTGAGATAAAAGAAGATGGACCTTTCTGATATTAAATGTGTTAAGAGAATCAAGGCTTTGCAGTTAGCAAACTTCCTGTCACAGGAAGTTAGCAGCTCACCACACTGAGCAGATTTAGTTTTATAACTTTCCACATCAAAATTATAATTTAGATCAACTCATTCATTCGTTCATTCATTCATTCATTCATTCATTCATTCATATTTTACTCAATACATTTTATTAATTACAAGCTGGAGAAGGGGACAGAGCTGGGTAGTGTCACAGTCCACGAGGTGTCTTGCTGAACGTTACCAATAAGCCGTCAGCAGTTTTATTGCAACTTTCTGTGCATAGGAGGAAGATGTGGGTGTAGAGAGCAGCTTGCTCCTTCTGAAGCTTACAAAGAGAAAGTCCCAGCATGAGAGATGGCTAGTCTTAGAGCTGATGAAGCGCATTGCATTTCAGCTTGGAAAACACAAGTCAAGGCTCCAAATACCAAGACATCTACTATGACGTCACAAGACCCTGTGGAACAGAATTATCAACAATTAAAGAAAACTTTCCAGTCTGTGGGACCAATAATACAAATACTCTTCACTTCACATCATAGTATTGTGGATGCATAAAAGTACAACATGGTATTTAGGCCACATATACCAACACTTGTCCAAATGAATTCAGCCCTTAGTTGAGAATTATGCACTAGTAACAGCCAATGAGTCAAAGAACAAGAGCAGCACCATGCATGATTAGCAGACTTTGCACAATATTTTTTAGAAAGATGTTATAGATTATTGGTAAGACAAAAAGACCTGAGAGGTTTGAATATTCAAATATTGTGGTGATGTCTCGATTTTCAGTCTGATTCAGTAACTGCAAAGCTAATCCCAGCTCTGCTCACAGGGAAGCTGTAGCTCATTTTGGATGATCAGTGAAGTGAGAGAGGTTGAACATTCTCGATGCGTCAGTTAAGTGATTCTGGCAGCACCAGAGACAACCAGAGATTTGTTCTAGTTAAAGAAATGAATATTTGGATCCACCTCAGCGGCACTCAGGAACATGTTTCTTATTTGCTAATGTGACTATAAAAATAAATTCATCACCTTCACCAAGGTCTCTAAAACTATATAATTTGAAAATGACTGGAAGAATTCATAACAGCATCAGTGGATGCTTGTTTATCCACTTGAGCTGTTCCCTCACCCAACCTCTCATGTACAAGGGGAAGCACGGAATCACTAGACCCCAGAGGTTATCTCTGGGACCTTGTTCCATTAGCTCTGCCCTGTTAGGTGCATTCGATCTTTTCTACTCTGCTGATTTCTTCCCAACATATACACATTCTCATTTCCACATCCGTAAAAATAGAAAGGATACTTTCTTCAACCATGTTGCTCCTCATTTCGTTTTCACTGCTTTTCTCACATTCATAGCCATGATCCTTCACACTGTATCTACTGTCAGAATGGCCATGTCTTACCAGCACCTTACTCAAAACTCAACCCAGTAAACCTTTTTTGATGACATAATTTTGATGGCTCTACAACACCTGACTGATGTCATACTTTCCTCTGTAAATGTCTTTCTTTTAATTCTGAATTCCTGGCCCTATTGCAAGCTCTTTCTGAAGTCCCTGCCTATTGCTTCACTCTGGCTTCCATGTTTCATGTCCAATATCCCTTGATTATTGACACCTTTGAATGTTCCTTAATTTTCAAGATCTTCAAATATCTTCTTTCATCCTATGAATTTCAAATCTGTACTGTCAGGATAGGCTCATCTCCTGAGCATTGTGCCCACGAGGCCACTTGCCTGTGTAAATGCTCCACCTCATGTCACATAGAAACTTACAATTTTGTGAGGCCAAACCAAAGACATCATTTTTCATTCTTAATTCTCTCCACTACCTGGAACTGATTAAACTCAACTTGGGAGAATACTCCTGTTTCACTGACTTTTGTTTCATGTATTTTTTAAAACAAAAACATTTATTCTGTTGGTTAATCTTTAAATCTTCCGAATTAGTCATTGCTGAACTTTATTTTTGTACCTTCAGCACTAAGTCATAATTACTTGGGAAGTGAACAAGTCAATGGATGGAATGAGCCGAGGCCTTGTTAGGGCTTGAGTCTAGATGTTCTCCTAAAACCTCATAAAATCATAGCTGGGGTTTTGGCTGAATCTAGAGTTCGTGGTTCGGGCTGCAATGCTAGGATTAAGGGTACTAGGATTAAGTGTAGGTGATTACTCAGTCCACTGGTTGACTCAGCACTGTTCTAATCCTGGTAACTTAGACAGAGTATAAAAAGGGCAGAATGAAGCTCCTAAGGACTATTTATTGCCTGCCTGCTTGCTTGCTTGATTTTAGTGTCTTTGCCAGCCACGAGCTGCTTTCTTCTCTGCAATGTCCCCCTGCCATGTGCCACCTTGCCTTGGATCCAGCTGGTGATGGACTGAAACCTCTAAAAACTGTGAGCTAAATAAACCTCTTTCCTTTTAATTTTGATGTTGGGTATTTTGTTTTGGCAATAAAAAAAAAGCTACTATGGCAGGTCAAACACCCAGCTGCATGGTTTCAGTCTAACAGGAATCACACAATGCCAGAGTCTCATTGAGCACTTGAAGTTGTGTCTCTTATCACTGTGTAGTGAATAGTGTCTTCCTTTTCTCATGTCACTATCAAACACCTCCATCCTGCCTCTGCTTCTGCCCTTCTGAGTAAGCATGAGAATGCAATCTCGGGAGAGCAAACAAGGGGAGCGAAGTGTCAAGAGTCCAGCTACAAGGGGTACATGCGGCATAGAAGAAAATGAAAAATATGTTCCCAGGGAAAGGACTGGGTCGATCTTTTACTCTGCTATTTATCTTTCACAGACTAAAAGCATTCCCTCTGGAGTAAAGAATAAAAGTTCTAAAAACTGTGAAAATATTTTTGTATTAAGCCTTACAACTCTTACAATATCTCAAAGAAGAAAAAACCAGATTTAATTGGAATTATAGAATCGCTATACACATACCCACAGGTCCCACAATCTCTTCTCACTGCCTGTCTCTTTGGATTTGACTTATCTAGGAACTTCATAAAAGTAGATTTGTACAGGACCTTTCCTTTTGAGATTGCTTTATTTCACTTTGCATAATGTCTGCCCTCAAGTCCACTCACGTTGCAGCATGTGCCAGAATTTCCTTCTTCTTTAAGGCGAGACATTGTTCCATTTTTATGTATATGATGTGTTTTCTTCATTTATTGATCTATTGAGATGTACTTACATTGCTTTTTCTTTTGGACTGTCGCACATAACGACCATGTAAGCACTGGTATACGAATATCTGTGAGTCTCTGCTCTTTGTGCTTTTAGTTACATATTCCTCCAAGAGGAATCACTAGTTTTTATGGTAATTCTAGATCTAATTAGAAAAGAGCCTTCAATACTATTTCCACTGGTTTTGCATCTATTTAAATTCCCACCAGAGATTAACAACTGTGTCACTCACTTTTTCACATCATTGCTAATACTTGTTTCCTATATTTTTAATAAAGTGCCTCTGAACAAGTGGGCATGGTGTCTCACTGAGGCTCTGATTTGCACTTTCCTAATGATGAATGATGTTGGGCACACTGTTACTGACCTACTCTCTTTACTTCTTTGCAGAAATATCTATTCAAGTTTTCTACTCATCTTTTTTCTGTATCAAAAATCAAACTCATGACCAGGCAGGTACTGAGTTATATATCTCCAGCTAATTTGCCCACTTTTTAAGTTGGGTTAATTTACTTTTTAAGGAGAATAAAAAATGGTACCAAATTACATTACAAGTGATACAGAATTTCACCAAGCAAAATGAAAGATTCTTATATTGCATATTGTTGCCTTCAAATTAGTTGTTCAGATTGCCAGATACAAGCAGGAAAAACTAGTCCAAAAAATTAAAAAGAAGAGAAAAAGAAAAAAAGTAAAGCATTAAACTGCTTTCAATAGACCAGCAACAAATCAGCATTATAATTATTCAACCTATCCTACATATATGCATAGATATTACTGGTTCATTCATTGTTGAGTTATAAGATTTCTTCACACATTCTAGCTATTTTCTATCATTTTGAAAGTTTTTGTGCAAATCATATATTACACTGTCGCTTACATTCCTTGAGCCACAGCTAGCTGAAAGAAAGGGCTATCAAATGTTTATTCCAGGGAGCCATGCACCCTCCTAAAAATCAGGCACTGAGCTGCTCTCGAAAAATGGGGAAACAAACCTCAATGAGTTGGTGAGCACCCAGCCTGTCTTCAGAAGCTTACTTCTCAGCGTATGCCCACAACTCTCTCCTGAAACGAGAGTACTCGTGCTCTACATGCGACAATGTCTCAAGGACACAAGCTTCCCATAACATTAAGACTAGCTTGCTTTTCTCCTGAATTGTATCCTCTTATTCTTTAAGCAGTGCAAAACAATCTCAATATTAACAGCATTCTTATTATAAATATTTTAAAAGCATTTTACAACCTTGTAAAGAGCTCTTCCATATTTACTATTATTCCATTGTGATATAAAACTGATTTTTCTTTAGGCTTGAGTTGATCTTTCTTTCAAATCCTCCTCTAAACCCTTGAATTTCAAAACCACTTTTGATGTTGGCATAGTCCTAAAGGTTTTAGCAGTGCAGGGGCACAAACACTTCTAATCATATGCCTGTTACACCTCCGCTCGGATGGCAAGGGGTTTGCACTGCTTCACACGTGACTTAGCAACCAAGACGTTTAAAAATGCTATACAGTGCATACACTGAAAATAATTACTAGGGCCAGGGAGATGGCTCAGTGGAATAAGCGCTTCCCTGGCAAGTGCAAGGGCCTGAGTTCAATCCCCAGTTCTGTAAATTAATAAATAAATAATAATAATAATAATAATAATTACTAATCAAAGTTGAGAAAGGCAAGAAGGGATTACTTAGAATTTAGGATCTAAATAAAAGTTTTTCCATTTCGATTTATTTTGCTTTTTATTTTCTCTCACCTCACCATGAAGGAGTAAAGCTAAGGAACCAGGGTCACTCCTGAGAAACAGGCTGACCATGTGCATTCTTTATTCAGACATTTTCAGAACACCTTTGGGCAACCAGGAGCCCCTGGGAGAAAACTCATCCTAAGGGAAGGGGAAGTTTGGTAAAGGCCAGGAGAGGTCCACCTCTGAAGGGAGGTGTAATTTTCGTTGGAGCTTGCTGTTTTCTGTTGAGTTTCTCATGAGCTGGAAGTATGGACTGTGGCCCTGTGAAGGACCACCAAGCTGCTGTTCTCTGAAGAGCCATTCATTCAGGTAAGACAGCATCAGAACCAGAACAGCCCGGCTGGCCCAGAGGTCACAGCCCTGGAGTAGCATTTGACGGAAGCTGTGGGAAGCCACTGAGGCAGAGAGAGTTACTGAAGCACAGCAGCCTGCAGTTACAAGAGAAAGATATGAGAAAGAGAACCACAGGAAAGGAAGAAAATGTGTGGACTCCATCAGCACTCACAAGATTCCATTGAAAATGCCAGCAGCAAGAAAAGAAAACTGTGCCAGGCTAGAATCCCTTGAGTTACAGACAAGCAGAGCCAGAACAGGGCTGCTCTAGTGGCTGTTCGCCTGGAGAGACCTCTCGTGCGGTTATGGCCCAGAGGTTGGGGTTCCCATTAGCTTGTTATGCCTGGGAGACAGGGCAGGAGGCACAAGCAACTTGGGTGCAGATGAAGATATATTTAAGACAGAGGTATTCATTGCATGTTTTTCTACATATTTCCAAATATCCAAATTGATTTTTAAACTGTTTTCGTGTGGGCATAGGAATTGAGAATGTGCTGCCTTTGCCCCTGAGCTGCCCGGCTAGAGAGCAACATATGAGCTATTTCCATCTCACTGACCACACAGGATTTAGGTCAGTTATCACCAACAGCATGATATTTTGTAACAGAATTAAACCAGCCAAAATAGCTAAGCCATCCTGAAATAGAAAGCCTGGTGGCAGGGTACCCTCGATTTGTTTGGCACCATGAAGCCAGACACATCAGCTGCACAGTCTGCTCCTCCACCCTTCTCCTGCATGGTAGTGACGCCAACACACTCACTCGAGAGCCTTCAAGCAAGCCAGATTTTACACCTCTACCCTTCAGAGTTTTAACATAAGGAAGAAAATCTGAAGCCATGACATCTTGGAGAGACTTCTTGGAGAGAGAGGAGATGTGAGTCCCAGAGTATCGAGTGCCAGGCAAGGGGCTGTGTGTTCATGAAATAAAACACCCAGAGTCATGCAGCTAGCTCTCCAGCCCTTTCAGCAACATTATTGAAAGGCAACAATGGAGAGGAAAGACGATTCTCTAGCTCCGTGGATAAACAAAGAACTAGCACCCCTAGAGACTCATCCTTCTTCATAATACTTCTTCAAAAGAGGCTGCATTGTCTCCAAGGGCAAAGACACTGAAAAAGAAATCATGATACCATCTTTCTGCCATATGCCTGGCACAAGAGATCGTGAAATGCTGAATGACAGCAGCATGAACCCGGTGACCAAAGCCCTGTGTTGGATTCTTCATGAGACTGCTTTTGGCTTTTGCCCAGCAAGGGCACCCATGTTCTGAATAAGATGCTTTGAAATCCTGGGATGGGAAATTGAAATCGCCATTGTTAAGATCCATAAAGTACACAGGGCTTTAGGAGACTTCTCAAGTAATCCTTAGAAGACAAAAGCAACAGACACCCCTCCCAAGGTACACATACCTTATTTGAAAACAACATAGAAAACACACAAACATATGTGGAACTAGGGAATCATTGCCTCTTCCTGAACAGTTTTCTGCTCCTAACATAGACCTCACTGCAGATACCTTAGAGCAAAATCCTCCCATTGGATTGAGTGCTTGAGCCCCACACAAGGTTAAACACACCCATCTCAGAAGGCATTAGTTTGCAATTCCTTTTTCACAGCAACACTTTAGAAATGACTTATGTGGACACACAGAGGTTTTTAATGCACCAATTGCAATCAGCACAATAGATGCTGCTTAAGGAGCTTTCATATTTGCTGTGCAAATCGTTTCCGTAAACATGTGGGTTTATCGATCTGAATAAACCATCCCTTGATATAAAGACAATGAGATCTCTGTTAGTCATCCAATATTTCAATACCAATAAAGCCACACTTCAGAGAATTTGCTCTCTTTTTCAGACCTGTTGCTTCTCATTTTGTGTTTTCATTCATTTGTCTGTTTTACTTCGGAGGCTGCAGCACCTCTTACAGTATGGCAAACACTGCTTAGAGAAAGGCCCCAATGGCTCTATTTTCATCATCTTCTTGGCATCTAGCACAGCGCTTGGTAGCCAGCAGGCAAGGCCTGTTAAGCAAAGATTCATTGTGTGCCCCAGCCTAAGCATTTATTATATATACAGTGTTGGGGTACTGAAAATTAATTACATGCTAGGAAAGAAATTAAGAGAGATGAGCCTATGTCCAATAAACAAAGATCTATTCCCAGCTGTTTGAAGTCGAGCAAAGCCGTCTTCTCTAGGTGGTAGCAATTACAGGAAAATATGAAAAGGAGACCTATGTAATATTATCTTTTCTTTTTTGGTCCTAATAGTGTCTTGACTATAAAGTGATGCTTAAGACAAGTTTTCCAGAAAAATTTATTTTGCCACATTCTGTCAAAATATACACTCCAATATCAAGGATAGTCCACTCCATTCCATTATGAAAAAAATGTATGTGGAAACTTCTTAGATATCTTTGTCTTACTTAAAGAAGTCTGAGATATTTGCCATTAAGTATCTTCACATTTTTCCATTCTATATCTTGTTGTTCACTCTTATCATTGGCAGAAATATAAGAAAAGGAGGTGAAATCCTGCTGCTTTCTGACTTATTTTAGATTTTTGGTTGCCTGCTTTTTAAAAGTCTTGGTTGCTAAATCAACAAAAATGCTTACTTAATTTGGAATCTATGCCTACTTTTACCTTCTTAAATAGATTCCTGGAGGGTACTTGATCATGTTGTTTAGGTGACTGGACAAAAAAATATTAATGTTTCGTTGGCCAGAAATAGCATGGGCTATGAAGAAATTCTGAAAAATTATAATTATGTTTATTAACATTTAACTATTTTTATCTTATGCTCTATAAGTATGACTACACACAAACATACCTTAACACATCAAATAAGCTACTACAGCTTACTGTCACTAGCCTCGTGACATGTTTCTCTTGCATAAATATGGTCACCTAAAATATTGACCTTATTAAAAATTATATATATATACTTACATAAATATATATATATATATATATAGAGAGAGAGAGAGAGAGAGAGAGAGAGAGAGAGAGAAAGAGA
>NDGM011227805.1:382-13830 GCA_002564305.1 Octomys mimax | reverse complement strand
GTGCTTGCCTGGCAAGTGCAGGGACCTGAGTTCAATCCCCGGTTCTGCCAAAAAAAAAAAAAACCTTTAAAGAGAACCAGGAAGGTTTTGAAGATCTTGGTCCTATCTGACTTCAGTCACAGTGACAATGAGGAGCTTCATGTCCCCTCACAGAGCCCAAATCAGGTCACCCCTGTAAGCCTTTGTCTACACACGTGTAAAATGAACGTGGTGTTCACGTACGTGGGCCGCACTCCAGAAGATGGCAGGGCAGCATTAGGACAATGGGCCTGTCTCCATAAGGGACTTCCACTTGGCGTGACATTGTCAAATTTCTTTTCAGAAGAAGTTTTTATCTTACCATGGAACACAGAAAACCAGTAGCACTTTACACCCATCGAAAGTCGCAGTGAAATACACACAAAAGAAAGCAGATGAGCATTATTATACTGCCTGTGCACAGTGGAGGCAAGCTCAGGTTAAGAACCAAGACAAGGGCTGGGGACATAGCTCAGTGGTACAGCACTTGCCTAGCACCTGGGAGGCTCTGGGCTGCTGCCCTAGCACCACCCCTCAAAGAGAATAAACACATAACTACCACAATATTTACCTTGATGTTATTTTTTTTAAAAAAAAAAAGATGCAGTTTGGGATTGTACAATATGCATTTTTTTTTGTACCAGGGATCAAACTCAGGACCTTGTGCTTGCCAGTCAAGCACTTATGCCACTGAGCTATTTCCCTGGCACGCAGTTTGGGATTGAAGGAGAACCAAGAGAAATGTCTCTTTCTCTTTAGGCTTCATTGGCTGGCATGCAGCCCACCTCTTACCATGGTATAGGCAGGGTGAGTCCCACTTTCTGGGAAGTGGTGTATAAGGCAGCGATGATGCCGACAAGCTCTGTCACCCTCCAGGACAGGTGTCCTTAGGCCACTCAGATCTTCTCCTTTATGTGATGTCTGTCACATTTACAGTCCAAAATGGACCACAGTCCATTGGAAGGCTAAAATGTGAGCTGACCTAACCTTAAATCTTACAGACATCAGGGTCCTCCAGGAGGAGGAAACGATTTGTGACATGAAGAGGTGTCCACCTTGCCAGATTATGGTGTCCCCATGGGAAGAAAAGAAAGGACCAGACTGAGGGTCTGGGGTGAGGGACATGCTGCAGTAGTTCAATACCTGGAAGATGACAAAAAATTGTTTTCCCCAATCTGGATTAATTGGTAATTTTCAGTACATTCCCAATATACAAAAATGTTACATGTAGTCAAATCTTACATAAGATATGGAATTCCTGCATTAGAGCAGTGGTGGGAAACCTACCGGTGTGTGTGCTGCAGCGGGTACCTAGAGACCTCTCTGTCAGCCCATGAGCCACATCACCCCAGCAGCTGAGCATCGGATAGCTGCTGATTTTTCTAAACTAAAACCTCAGTATTAGGGTTTAACGGTGGTGTTGGCACTTGGCTATAAGTAAGTGGGTTCTGGGTTGCAGCTTGGGTGCCCGGTCTCTAGAAGTTTCGCTGTCTTGTTGCATGAGACTGTGATGCAATTATAGCGAATGACATCAGAATGACTGCACAGGTAGCCCCGATATCAGAAGATGACTTGTATAAAGGCCAACTTGGGTAAGTGGCAGTGACGCAGGATAACCTGGCCGACCCTGAACTTGGCAAACATGACCTCCGGATTCAGTATTTCCCAAAGCACACTCTCTACAATGTTAGGGCAAAGAGATCTCCATTTAAACTGCAACAACCCACATTTTAAAACGGCTCTATTCTCTTGACTGCTTTGCAGAAGACAGGATATACTCTGGAATTAAAAAGGGAGCTTGCTGGAGATTTTAAGGTGGAGTTGGGGAGGTTTTCAAGAGAGTCTGGGATCGCTGCTGTGTTAATATTCCCTTATTTCCTTGATAAGACATGGAAGATGAGCCCTAAGGTGATCAGTTAGGGTCATGGTGTGGACCAAAAGCATCCTCTGTGCCAAAACACCCAGCCCAACTGCTGTCATGCCCAGGGGTGCCGTTGCTGACTCAGGGTCTGCCACTGTGACCAACACCATGACCTAGTCCTCCAGCCGAGTGAGCTCCCTTTGCAGATGATGGCAATTGAGACTGAGAAATCGAGCCTCTTATCCAAGACCACAGGCGGAGCTAGAATGCTCTCAGTGGCCCCGGGGTCTAGCTCAGGCTCTGCTATCTCTGCTCCTTGTGTACCGGTTCTCCCGCCTCCTGCTTCTTGGGTTCACACAGGATAGCACATGGCTCTCCTCGGGCTCACCTGGGCCTGTGTGCTGCTTTCTAACTCTCAGATTCACTGCCTCTGCTTCCCATAGGGTCACGCCTCGTTGGAACCCCTGCGATTACAGATGCGCTGAGCTCCGGCCTCTGCTGTAGGCCCTGGGCTCCATGTGCCCATCAGTCCGTATGACCTCAGCAACACTTCCTCACCAATGATGCTGTGGCCAGATGCTGAGAAGCCTTTGGCCTGTTCCACCAGGATGAATACAGGAACCTTGACTCAGAACTAGGAACCTTGCAAGCAGAGGACAGACAGGTTAAGATTAAAATGAAGTTAGGCCTACCTATAATCCAAGCACGTAGGGAGGCTGAGGCAGGACAATCACAAGTCTGAGTCCCATGTGGGAAACTTAGCAAGATCCTATCTCAAAATAAAGAAAGAAAAGGGACAGGGACATAGCTTAGTGGTACAGTAACCCTGGGTTCAACTGTACTGCAAATGGCCAAGTCACAAAAACTAATCCTGCTCCAGTCCACGCTGCTCCATCCCTCAGCCACTCCCTGGCTCTCTGACTCCCATCACCGGCCTCCTTAGCTTTCATTCTGTCCTAGTCCGTGTTGACTTGGGAGGTTGGGTTGCCTGTTGTTTTTGTGCTCCTGGGAAGAAACTGCATCTTCTCATGAACCTTCCCCAGGGCTGGCCCAGGGAGAGAGGGACGCAGCAGTCTAGGCTCCCTGAATCTCTCTTCCCACTACCACTATCCAGAAGTCATTAGTTGATAGGTGTTGGGCAGGAAATACCCTTTTCCTGGGCTCTACTATCTTATTATATTTTAATGGTGGTAGTACTGGGAATCAGACTCAGGGCCTCTCGCGTGCTTGGCAAGCTCTCTACTGCTGAGCTACACTTCCAGCCCCAACTACTTCCTCTACTAATAGTAACAGCAGAGGGGATCAGAAAAGCTCCCAGTGTGTCCCAAGCATTGGCCCAACACCTTTGCTAACCAAGCACTCTAGCTAGCTTATCTCATTTATCACCAGCAGAACTCTGCAAAGGTAGATGCCATGATTTTTCCCCCCATCTGTACAAACGCAGAAATGAAACCCTGAAGAGGTTGAAAAATTTGTGAAACATCATTTACCAAATGATGTGTCGGGATTTGAAACCAAGTTCTCTTAGTCACTTTCCTTGGCGCTGAGCAAAAAATACCCGACACTTGCAACTTTAGGGAGGAGAGGTCTATTTTGTTTTATATTTAAGTCCATAGACAGTGGGCTCCAAGGCAGGATGACAGGACAGTGGAGCCCAGTGAGGACAGCTGTTCCTCTCATGGCACCCAGGAAACAGAATCAAGGGAGGAGCCGGAAGAGAGATAAACCCTTCCGAGTCACACCCACAGCACCCTTCCTCTTCTGACCAGACCCCACCCACCAACAGCAAGCCAGGCAGGCACCCTCAAAATCCAGTCATCCTCCAAACACAAATGGCTCTGGGGGCCTTGCTAGATCTAAACCATAACACAGAGCACCCCCGGCCTCAATTACCCCAAGTGTCAATTATCTCCAAATAGTCAATCTCTTTGTTGGAACGCTGAGGAAAATCAAATTTCCCAGTGGATCCATTTTACCATCTTCCAGAACATTCCATCGCATGTGCACAGAAATGGTTTCACAAGAGACACACAGTCCTCTTCCTCTGAGGAGACCTTTGCTTCCAGTTCTCTCAGTCATACATCTGCCTCACACACAGGAGGAGCAGAGGCACAGTTACTTTCATTTCAACCATTTTAGAAACCATTATCCAGCTCTGAAAACTATCCCTCTGCAGCTATCCAGGCCACTCTCACACAGGGGGAACACTCTGGCAATCCAGGCTGTCTAAACACCCACATCCCAGCCCATCCTTTTTAGGACCCTGAGTTCAGCCAATGCTTTCTGGGATTTGTGAAAGGCACTTCTCACGGCTCATTTTGCATTACATGAATATATAAACATCAGGGCTGGCAATGGTTTATTAGGTCCCAGTGATAGCTACAAAGCATAATGCTTTGGTCTGTTCCCAGCATGGGCTCACCTAGAGCGGGCAGAATCAAGATCTTCTCAGAGAGCTCCTAGATTCGCCCTAGCAGAATGAGAAACCTGTCCATTCTATTTCTCCCCCTAATTCCGCTGGGTTCGTGGACCCAGCTCTGCCTGCCAGGTCCTGCTGCTCACGGTGGGCCCAGCATTTCCTGAGCTCACAGAATGCTACTCCGCTCAGCTTGGACCATGAGGAGCCAAGTACAGGGTCCCCTTCCCTATGAGCAATCCTGGGGGGCACAGGACTTAGAGAGGTGCAGCAACAGCCAGGCCCATGTCAAATCACAGTTCTGCACCACTCAGCCACAATAAGGCAGACCTGGGATCTGCCTACCAGTTCCACACAAGTGTGGGCAAGCACCTGAGTAATGCCTTGGGCATTCATTCATTCATTCATTCATTCCCTTCTCCACTTTCCTCCTTTTCTCTGTCTTTCCTTTACCTCACCCTACTTCTGTTTATCTCCTCTCCTTTCTCCTCCCCTCTACTCCCTGCCTCTCCACTCCCTTTCTGCAAGCCGTCAGCATCTAACTTCTGATTCTGATGGGACTCTGGACTCTAATATGTCCAACTGAGGGACACTGCTGGCACAGCTACCGGGCTTCCTTCTCTGCTCTCTCCTATTGGGACCTCAGGATCACTTCTCTGTTCAACTTCAGAGTATACATCACTAAGACAAATGGAAGGAAAAGAAAATAAAACAGGACTCACACAGTAGAAGCTGATCTCAGGAGTATGGCTGACAATGGCAGGACATGATTACTTAGCTCACAAAGCATGTGCAGCCACCCTGAACACTTCTAGGTCACCCCACAGATGCGCAGGAACCTGACTCAGCAGGCCAGAAAAGAACTGGCACTGACTGCCTCAACAGTGAGAATATCCCACAATGCATTAGCACTCTGGCCTGAGGACAGCCTGCATTCTTTGACTATAGCCACATACCTCTGCCATCAAAATAGTATTTAAAAAACTGAAAAGTTTCTCCTAAAACCATACAGTGAGAGTACACAGTGTCACTGAATATACCACTAAAAGCACACTCTTGTGCTGATTTTATGCTATTTTCTATCAGCAAACTCATGGGCCATTTCCCAGCAAGATGGTGGTGTGGCAAGGGGTGGGAGGTCGACCCTGGGAAAGGTGGTCCAGGGATACAGGTGGGCCCCATCGCTACCGTCTGCTCTAAAGCCCTGCAGTTATCCTGGCTTCTTCCATTGCTCATACCCAGCAAACACCGTCTTCTTAGGTTTTCTTCATAATTTTTCTCTTACCCCACTTCACCTTGGTTGCTAGTTTGCAAGTCATTCTACACTCACTTTGCAGGCTGTTGTTATTCTTAGTAGATTCTACTATTAAGAACAGAGTAGGATGGCACTTTTGTGGTGGTAAAATATAAAAATAGTATTTCTGAAATGTAGCATGATACATTTTCATGATCTGATACATTTTCTTTCCTTTGTGGCCACCCCTCTGAGTGTATGTCCCTTGTTTGTATAGCCACATTGTCTCTTGTAAGGATGTCAGCCAGAATAGATTAAAGCCCACGCTAACAGCCTGATTTTTTTTTTTTTTTCTCTTGAAAGTCCTATTGCCAACAAACAGTCACACTCCGAGGTAATGGGACTTGGGGCTTACCTATGTAAGTTGGAAGGGGACACAGCTCAGTCCTCCACAGAGATCACGGAAGTGAAGAGAATTCTAGATTTCTTCCTGCACACAATAGGAAGGCAACAGAGGGCGCGAGGCAGGGTTGTGTCATAGATGCAAACCAGGGAACTGCGGATGTGGGCAGTGACAGTGGCGGGCAGCTAGGAGGGTGTTTGTAGCCATCCAGGTGGAAATAATGGTGGTGCAGGTGAGTCACACAAAAGGGGACAGACATGACAGATACAGGACACACACGCAGGAGGAGAAGGCAGGACTTGCTGACAGGTTGAACAGAAGCGATGAAAACGTAAGGGTGACTCCTGGGTATTTGGTTTGAGCACCTAGGTGGCGATGCAAAGAGAGTTTCTTACACCATACAAATGTATCGAAGGGGGACAGCATCAACATATAATGCTAGGGGCGTCCTATAGAAGTCAAGGAAAAGGATGGAGGGAGGGAGAAAGCAGGGCCACATGCACAGTTGGGGAAAAAAACAGCAAGCACACTACGACAATCCAGGACCAGACTGAGAAAGGCAAGGAACACAGCAATCTTCTAATTAGTTCAAAACATTTCTTGAAAGTGGTCAGATTCTAGAAGCATTTAAATGGGTGTGCATCCACGCCAGAGAATGGTGGATGTCTTCCAAAAATCAGTATCTTTTATAATAATAAAATTTTTAGCTGACCCAATGGATACCTCATTCTAAAATAACATATCTGGGCCTACCTTAAAGCTAGATGTGGCCACATGAGACTTTTGTGGCCAATAGAATAAAAGTGCAAGTGTTTTAGGTCAGCTTCTAGAAATTTCCACTTAAAAGAGAATAGTTTTGTACCCTCTCCTCACTACTCTCCCTTCTTCTGCATCCTGCCTCCTAAAATGGAACTATCTGGCTAGAACTCTCCTTGGAATTGAAAACTCAGCTCAGACATGGGAAGGTTATGAGCTGGAAGTTTTTGCAGGTTTAGAGCAGAGCCATCCTTCCACTATTAGATTATCTTCCTCTACATTTGTAAGTAAGGGAGAAATCCTTTTCTGTCTTGAAAAGCCACTTGATTTTAGGTCTCTACTACTTTAACATTGAACTAGATCTGAGCTGATAAAATAGACAAGGGAAAATCAGCACATCATGCTGGAGACAGTTACACCATGTGTTAGGAATTTTTTCAACTTGGTGATAACTAGTTCTTAACAGCTCTCTCCAATCCCATAGTATAAGAGAGTCACAAAGTCTGTATTGGCTTCTTAAAATTAAATTATGCTAAATGGAAAGAGAAATGGGTACAATCATAACAGCAGAAGCACTTAAAGGAAGCAGGGCTTCAAAGACCATAGTTTGAAAACCACTGCACTGAAAGCCAGCAAAGCTAGCATTATCTGACTGGAAGGTCTCTAGGGCCCACCAGCTGAAAGTTGCGGGGGACTGTATGAGTAGGAACTATTTGGGGTCCAGGGTGGAGACAGACTTCATGGGTGGAAGCCATCGATGCTTGGGCATCCATGTGAAAGGACGCATGGAACAGGAGAGACCCAACTCCGTGTGAAGTCATTCTAGATCACCCAGTTTCCCAGCACACAGGACTGCAGGCCACGCTTTTACCTTTCACAAAGAGTTTTTCTTTCTTCTTCTTCTTTTTTTTTTTTTTTTTCTTTCTTTAACATGGTCAACAAAGATGTCAAGATCATTCAATAAAGGAAAAAATTATCTTCACCAAATGGCGCTTGGACAGCTGTATAACGGACATGCAAAAGAGTAAAGCTGGACCCTTGCCTCACACCATTTTAAAATATTAACTCCAAATGGATTCAAGGCCCAAATGTAAAACTTAGAACTGTAAAACCCTTAGAAGGAAACGTAAGTATTCGTGACTTTGTTTTGTTGTTGTCATTTTGTTTTTGTATCTAGTACAGCGTCTACAGGGTCCCACTACACAGATCGGACTCACAGTGATCCTCCTGTTTTCAGCCTCCCAGTCACTGGGATTACAGGTGGGGGCCACCACCCCCAGTCTCAATCACCATTTCAGTACAACCCAGGGGCAGGGCCAGCAAGGTACGCCAGGGATCAAACCCCAGTTCCTGCGTCTTCCTAAGCAGGTGCTTTAGTCCACTGAGCTGGCCGGCCCTAATATTCGTGACTTTGGATTAGGCAATAGTTTCTTAAATATGACACCCGACACATATGTAATGAAGGAACAGAATAAATTAAATCTCATCAAAATTTAAAACTTTTGTCCTTCAAAGGGCATCATAAGTAGGAGAACAGATAATCTACAGAGTAAAAACATCTACATTCCACATATCTGTAAGTATCCAGAATATGTAAAGTACAGTCACAACTTAATAAAAGGACAAACAACCCAACTTAAAAATGGGCAAAGGATTTGTTTGAATGGACATTTTCCCAAAGGAGACACACTAATAAATTAGTAGACATGTGCAAAGACATTCATCATCACTAGTCATTGAGGCAAAACTAGATAAAACCACAGAGAAATACCACTCTCTATGCCACTGTGACCACTAAAATTAGGAAAATCAGTAATAACAAATACCGATGTGGAGAAATCAGACCCTTTTTACATTATTCAGAGAAATATGCAAAGGTATAGATAGTATTAAAAGTTGGGGGTCCGGATGTGGTGGCACACACCGGTAATTGGAGGCTAAGGCAAGACAATCAAAAATTTGAGTTTCAATCTGCCTTAGAATAAAAAATAAAAATAGAAAAGGGGCTGGGAACATAGCTCAATACGAAGGCTCTGGGTTCAACCCTTGATTAAATAAATATCTAAATAAAAAATACATAGAAACACCCCAAATAACTCTAAAATGATGAATAGATAAATAAAACATGGGATAGCTATACGTTGGAATATTATTTGGCAATTAAAATAAATGAACTGACCCATTTTCTACATGGAAGACCCTTGAAAGTAAGTAAAATGAAAGCGGCCATGTACTACATGTTCTTATTCACATGATATGTCCACAGCAAGGAAATTCAGAGAACAAGGACTGGCCAAATAGCTCAGTGGATTAAAGTGCCTGCAAGCAGGTAGAGGGCCGAGGGTTCAATGCTGGCCCTGCCATGCCTGCCCCGCCCCCGGGGCCTGCTGAGATGGCAATTGAGACTGGGTGTGGTGGCACACACCTGTAATCCCAGCCCTTGGGAGGCTATAAACAGGCAGCTCACCGGCTATGAGTCCAATCTAGTAGTGAGACCCTGAATATCCTGTAAACCCTTCCCTAAAATACAAAAGAAAAAGAAAATTCAGAGAACAAAAAGTAGAAAAGTGGCTGGAGAGGACAGGAGGAGGGGTGTCTGGGAACTAGAAGGCAGGAGGAGGGGTGCCTGAGATACAGGAGGTTTCTTTCAGCCATGATGGCAATGTTTTGGAATTAGGCTGTGGTAACAGCTACATGATACTGTGACTATAGTATACTAAAACCCACCAAATTGCATACTGTAGTGAATTTTAGTAAACAAATAGATAAAATGAAATATAAAAGAAGAAAGAGCTCTCCTAACCTGTCACAGCCAAGCCAACAAGTGCCTCAAGCCTATTTCAATAAGCACTCAGAGAAGTTAAAAAAAAAAAAATCAATGTCAAACACCTGTTATTTGATTCGAATGTGGTTACAGTACTCTGAGAAAGTAGCAACCTCAAGAATAATTTAAACCTCGCTGAACAGGAAGAAGTTAAAGAAAGGGTAACGACTTGCTATGCTCAAATCCTTCTCAGGCTGAAGAAAGCCCTGTTTTAAGGACTGGGCCTGGAGCTCCCCAGGGACTCACCCTCTAGGCCCTCAGAACACGGTCCTGCTAAGTCCCCTTGTGTGCCTGAGGCCCCAGCGCTCAGCATGAATGCCTGTGGTGTACGTCTAAGGTCTCGTCTGAGGTCTTGAACAGCTGCACCAACACAACCAGGTAAGTGATTCCTAGCAACGTGATGGGGAATGACTGTCCTTGCTCTGTAGTGAAGAGGAGCTGCTGGGATCCGTGTGTGGCTCCCTGAGATCGGTCACCTGGTCACAGGTGCAGAGCCTGTGTGACTGGCAGAAACCCTGGGTGTCAGGGCTCTGGTGCGCTTCCCTGGCCCACATTACTTCACCCTCACGTTGTCACCCACTGCTGCTGGGAGAATGAGGTGCATCCTGGCGCAGCTTCCCCGGAAGGGGATCCCTAGAATTTCCCACCTTCGCCCCACACACTTTGTCCCTTTGCTAATTTCAATCCATGTCCTTTCACTGTAATAAATCATAACTGTGAGTGGAAAATGATTTTTAAGTCCTGTGATTCGCAAATCATCAAGTCTGAGGGTGGTCTCGGAGACACGCTTGGTCTTGCCATATGCTAGCATATCCAATGTACTTGACAAACAAGCCAGTCACAAGCACAGCACTGAGTCACACGTGAAAAGGTGACACCTGAGGCCACATGGCCAGTGCTGCGCCTGCAGCAAGATGGCAGCCTCGCCTCCTGGGAGCCCCGCAGCCTTGCAGTCAGAGGAGGTGGACTCTTAGGAAGAGCCACGTTTCCGGGAAGGAGCCCCAGAGAACCTCCAAGATCAACGGAGGCAAAGTCTTCCCCAGACCTGGAAGGAAGAGGGTCAACCAACACTCAGAGAGGAGATAAGTAAAAAAAAAAAAAATTCTGGGGGGTGCAAAGTATCTACAATGCCAGCTGAGAAATCTGAGACGTCTATGCTTAAATTTCAGAATGATATTTCCAGAGCATGCTCTGCCAAGGACAAGTATAACAGAATACTTATATGTTCTGCGCATATTATACGGAGATCTTGGATCTGTTTGGGAACCTTTGGGTTAAGTCATGAGCAGCTTTCTGTGTGTCTCGGTGCAGGACTTCTCAGAGCTTTGGCATGCTAATCTTCAGAGTCAAATGTCAAATAAGAATATCAGAGCCAGCACTCCCACTTTACTTGGCCACCACATGCCTTTTCGAGCAGGGTTTCAGCAATGTAATGTTTTGTTGGATGCTAGGCTAAGGAAATGGCTCTTGTAGTGGAACAGAACACCACCTTCTGCAAAACCCAAATGGGCTCTCTCTGGACCCTTCTTCGCATTTACGCTAATTTGTTTATCTCAGTTTCCTGAGAAGCAAGCACATGCATGGAACCAAGCAGGCGCTTTGAAGACAGATAAAGCTGGGTGTAACCTCAGTTTCCCGGAATATAGTGGTTCTGTTCTTAGGGTTGCCATGAGAAGGAAATCCTGGCACAGCTTAGCAAGGGACTGGCCCGGAGAGACGGGGTCAGCATGTATGGAAGCCCCTTCCTCTGCCATCTGGATGCCTTCAGGAGGCCTTCAGGGCCGTGTCCACCTCTCTGCATGGGAACCAGGCATCCTCGCACTTCCCCTAATGGGAAGCTGTGCAAGGCTGGTGGCCCCTGGGAGGACCCACCACCCTGGGGTAGGTAGGAGTGAGTGGGAATTGGCTCAGCGGGAGGCTGGACCTGCAGGTCAGGCGCCACAGGGCGTGGCACATTGGAGCCCCTGCACTATTGAAGCGAAGGGCTTTCTTGCCCTTGCCTCATCTTGGACAAACTCACTCCCCTACGCTGGGGAAACTTGCTGAGAAGGCTAACGATTACCACATCCGGGGACTGGCAGTCCATTACAACAACCTCGCCCACTCCCCCATCAACTCAGATTAACAAACTGAATTCAGATGGGTAAAAGGCCCGTGAAGGCCACAGCTAGTAAGCGGCAGAGTCAGGACTGGAACCGCTGTGCATCTGGTTCCAAACCCACATTAACCACGGCCCTCAACTCACTGTGAACTCCCTCCTGCCTCCCAGCGGGCCCTGCTGCCTCCCAGCCTTGGGGCCCAAGCTGGGGGTGGTCCTGGAAGACAGCTTGCCCACATCAAGAATCTGGGGATCGCTGTAATTGGATATGCCTCTGTCTTCTCATCACACATCCTGGCGCAGCAGGCTCTAGGGGTCCTCCAAGACTCCAGTCTGGCCTCCGGGGACTGGTAATGACTCGGGTGGTTTTGTACTTTGAGGTGTTGGAAGAAGATTAATAGAGCAAAATATTCATCTCAGGTTGGTACATTGCTAACCACATGATTTTTCCGATGACCCATCAGTTCTGGGTAACAAGGAAACAACTTCTGTCTCTCTTTAGGGTTTCACCCCAGAATCCTTATCAGAAAACACTTAGCACCTTTCACCAAAAGTAGAACAGTTGGGAAAAGAGGTTAAACTGTGCAGGCTCACCGGCGCTACATGGGAAAGAGGTGTTACAAACAAGCCTTGTGTGTTTATTGCCTTGGCCAAGGACAGAAAATGGTCTTTATTGGAAAAATATATTTGATAGCATCTGGATCCATTTAGTAAGCATATTTATTTCATAACAACATATGCTCGCGATGCCAGGAAGATTAATGAGCTTTTACATTCTGCCACTCTTTTTGCATACATCTGTGAGTCTGTTGGGGGGATTCAGTATCTGAGACGGGGCGCACGCACATTTTGGTTACTTCTTTTTACTTACATGGAATACACTGTAGGCAGAGCTACAGAACACTGGGAACCTCTGAGGTATCTTCAAGATCAGCAGCACCTGTGTGCTCTGAAAATAATTTCAAGGCTCTACCTAGGTAACACACTTGTGTTTTCCACAGAGGAAATGCTGACAGAATCCTCAGGTTTGGCAAGAGACAAGAAAGGAGGAAAGAAAATTTGGGCTGAAATTCTAGTAATAAGGCTGAAAATTGTACTGCCAAACATATTCCTAAATAAGCAGGATCATAGCATATATTTTAATGACACTGGAACAGAAATGCTGTCTGTGGATGGCAAACTGCAGAATCAGTGATGTCTCTCTTGAACTCCAACCAGGAGGCTTGGGGGGCGTCTAAGGAGGCCATAGTCACAGTGCATCCTACCCAGGAAAGGACTTCGGGGCTCTCTCCTTCCGCTTACCCCTCATCTGGAGGAGAGCAGTAAGACATTTTCAACCATAGGCACAGCTGGTCATAGTGAGATAGGACAGAACTTGGGCCAAGTTCCTGAGAGAAGAGAGAGGCCCTGGCCTCCGTGTAGTCCTTCTGGTTTGCCTCTCTTCTGGTTTAGATCTAAAGTCTCCTGTGTGTGAAAGGAAGGTGATGAGTCAAGGAACGCTATGCTCCTTAGTGGATTCACCACCTGTGATTGTGCTCTTAAGAGGCGGGGCCTGGTTGGAGGCGGGTCACGTGGGTCGGTGGGGGCGTGGCCTGGAAGGGTGTGTTCTTCTCTCTTTTGTCCCTTCCCTCTCTGCTTCCTGGCTGCCATGGGATGAGCAGCCATCCTCTGGCAGGCCCTTCCAATGGTCACTTTTGCCTTGGAGCCCGCTGACCCTGGACTGAATCCCCCGGAAACTGTGAGCCAAATAGACCTCCTCTCCTTTAAATTATTGGGTGTTGGGCTGGTGAGATGGCTCAGTGGTCTAAAGCACCTACTTAGAACAAGCTTAGCAAAGC
>NDGM011227799.1:11910-23972 GCA_002564305.1 Octomys mimax | reverse complement strand
TGTCAGAGAAAAGCTCGCTTCTGGTGTTTAAAAATCAATGAACTTCACATGTACAGTGGAAAACAGAATGGACCGCTTCCGAAGAATTTTAAAATTGAGAAGGAATATTTCATTAACACAACAGTTGTTTGTTTGTTTTAAAAAGAAAACACTGCTTTCTAATACAATAAAAGCTTCTCAACTAACTTCACATTTTCAATCCCTAAATGGAGGGTTTTTCTTTCAGTATTTTTTTAATTTTCAAGTGCCAGGCCTCAACTGAGCTACATTTCCTCTGATTTTTTTGTTGTTGTTGCTTGGTTTTTTTTTGTTTTGTTTTTAATTTTGAGACAGGGCTTCACTAAGTCACTAAGTTGCTTGGGCTGGGTTCAAATTCAGGATCCTTCAGTCTCAGCCTCCCCGAGTGCTGGGATTAAATCACTGTCACACCCAGCCCCAAGAAGCTCTTTTTAAATCCAGGATTGAAGGGCAGACAATTCGGGTAGTTCTGAGCTGGAAGTGCACCCTGGTTCCCACACTAGCTACCTTTCCTCGGCTCCAGATACACACACACACACACACACACACACACACACACACTGTTCCCACCATAGCTGTGGCTATTCAGTGACACTCTTAAATTTCAACATGTGAGACAGCTCTACTGCCCTTCTGGTTCAAGACCAAGGTGGGGACTGGGAGAATTTGTCCTTGCCTGTTTCCCCCTGGGAGACCCCAGGGAGTTTGCCAGGATGGTCACCATAAGAGTCCATTGCACAGAGTGGCTTTCCTCTCCCCAATCCCTACCACAGGCCAGGGGGAACAGAGCCATGGTAACTCTCACAGATGAGCTCGGATCCCCTCAGGTAGGCAAGGTGGATCCATCCATTCCCCCTTTATTTCATGAGTAAGGAACTCGAGGTTCAAATGGGAGAGGCAGGATTTGACTGAAACCAAACTCACTTGGTATGGAGGTCCCCAAAGGCTGGGGACAGAAGGAACGGCTTGGCTGCTGGCTGGCACCCACGCCAGTGCCCACGAGCAAGAATGCAGGCTGCCCAGCTCAATGTGAAATCTGGAGGACAGCAAATAATTTTAGTATAAGTCAATCCCAAATGTGGCAAGGGATTGCTAAAAACAATTCGTGGTTTATCTGCAAGTCAGATTTCACCGAGTGTCTGTATTTTATGTGGCAATCTGTTCTCCCTGGGCCTCAGTACCCCAGGATCATGTTTTGGAGGTGAGAAGCCACCCGTGAAGCCCATGGGAGGTGAGCCCTCACCACACCTGCCTTGTGGTGGCTCCCGATCTCCAGTCACACAGCGGGCCAACCTGGGCTATGCCACGGGGCCAACACTTTACCTAGACAAAGGGAAAACGCCAGCCTCTTCACTGGGGCTGGCACAGGCTGTCCTGCTGAGTTACCATCTCTCAAATTTGGTACTTGAGGTCACTTTAATTTATCTCCTTTATGTTGGCACCCGGTATCCTTGTGACTGTGCGTTTTACTTCTTCCTTGTCTTTCAGATCTCAATGGACCTTAACTAATAAAACATTTTAAGCACATGGAGCTAACGGGGCAGATCTAGCCAGCCCTTGGTATCCAGAACAATTTGTCTCAGGATCCTCGTGGATATCCAAATCTGAGGGTGTTCGTCTCTTCTATAAAAGGGTATAATGTTTACATGTAATCTACATATTTTCTCTTGGATGTGTTAAATCACCTCTAGATTACTTATAAAACTGCATACAATGTAAGCATCATGTACAGTCATTATGCTGTATTGTTTGGGGAACAGTGACAAGACTAAAATCAGCAAGTTCAGGATAGATGCATTTCTTTTGCAAATTATTTCCAACCCGTGCTTGCTTGAATTCATGGATGCAGAACCCTGGGTAAGGAGGGCTGGCTGTACCTAAGGATATTGGAGATTTCACTTCCCAGAGCCGTAAGAACCACATCAATACTAGGAAAACAACTAATAAAAAGCCAGCCGGGGTGCAGCAGGGATTTAGGAAGCCCGGAGAGGTACCAGTCCACCTCAGCCAATAGGGGCCCTTTGCCCTGCTGGTATTCCTGTCAGCTGTACTGTGGTCCTCAGGGAAGGGGCTGCTAGGTGCCCCATAGCAGCCCTGGGGTCCCCACAGTCCCCCACAGTCCCATCCCTAAAAGTGCCTGCACTGGCAGAGATGTGAACAGTCTTCTTAGATTTCTGTCCTCCTTGGGCTAAAGTCCACAGAGGCAGTGACAGAGGTGACAGGACAGGACAAGCTCTACTGCTGCCAGGGGACAGACTCCTGGCTTGGACTCAAAACCCCTATTACAAAATCAAACCATTACAAAATAGCAAGGGAAGAAGCCAAGAGATTCCCCTCTGCTCTTCGTTAATTTATAGGGTCACAGATGTCAGCATTTAGGAGAAACTCAGTTGTATCAGAGCCCCAGCTCAGAGCCCTGCCCTGGAAGTTCAGAAATGTAGTCATAAATTTTAATTGAGAAAAATTGCTCTAGATCAAATTCCTTGATCTCCCCCCCCACACACACACCAAAGAAACAGATTAAATCACATTGGGAGGAGCGGAGTGGAAATATCAGTTTTAAATTAGTTGTAATAAAACAGAGGTATGATTGTAAACTAATTTGTGCATCACAAGTAATTGTCAGGAGCGGGCCGCCTGTCCCAGAAGTCTCCACTGATGTCTACTGGTGTGCAGGAAGGACATCCTCTTTGGGCACCAGATGCTCAGTCTTAGACAAAAGAAAGGAGGCCCTGTGAGTCAGGAAGAGACACACACGTGGCCCTCGAGGTTTGGAAGAGGTGAGTTGTGAGCTGTTGCCTTTTGAGTCTAGCTTCAGGTCGCTGTCCTCATCCACCCACTGGGTCTCTCTCGCTGAGAGGCCCTGAGCTCACCTGGTCCCAGGGGTACTCCATCCATCCCTCTAACCTCTGCTGAAGGTTTCTGTCCATCTGCACAGGGACGGTATTTTGTTACCAACACTCCTCAACGTGCTTGTCCACACAGCCAGCTTGTGGCCTGTGTGAGCTCATGTCCTTACCACCTAAAGGCTCCAGACCTCTCCCAAGGGGCCTAGAAGACCCCTCAGGGTGCCTCAGTTGATGGAGTCCCCATGACTCCAGCACCTGGTCAGGTCCCTTGGTCCTCATCCCTGCTCGTGGGGCTCCTTGTGCGTCTCTGGGCGGTACACGGCTGGTCACCAGCCACACCGGGCATCATCCAGGGCTTTTCTGAGGCACACCTGCCCATGGAGGTCCCTTCTCTTCCTCCTTCCTCTGCTTCTCCTTGCCCCGGAATGCACTTCCTGTCTAGTCCAAGGCCTGCATGTGTGTGTATGCATGCGAACGTGCCCCTCTGCAGCACAGCAGCCTGCACTGAGTAATTTGTCCTGAGAAACAAGGGAAAGCTGAGGTGCTGCCGCTTCTTGCCATTTCATCTTGATTTAGTCATTTTTATATGGCTCACACGGCACATGCAGATTTGTTTCTTTATTTGTTCATTAAAACTTCAATAAAAATGGTATAAAAATGTCTTATTTTGGTAGTTAATTGCCATTTCCATTTTAATAAGCAAGCAGAGTTGCCCCCTCCTCCAAGATCCTCCTGGTCTCTCTGTAAATAACCCAGGTGCCTTGCACGATGCTACCTATCTCCTGCGCGCTGACTCGAAGAGCCACGGCACAGCAGCCTCCCTCCCTCCCAGCGGAGCAGCACTCAGCGTCCAGCCTGCTGCCTGCGGCAGATTTCCACCTCAAGGTGGGCACCCAGAGAAGTTCCTCCGGTTCTCGGCCCTTCTCTTGCTGTTGGGAAAATTAACCACTCTCTGTGTTTCCCTAAAGCAGGAACTGTCAGCTCAGCACCTATTTAAACCAAGCCCTACAGGACTTGGCTAGGCTCCCAGCCCAGAGTCTGACTAGGTCGGCAAGGAGGCCGAAGCAGCGTCTCCAAGAGCCAAACAGGGGCCCTGGCTCCATGGCACATGAGCAGACAGCAGCCAGGGGGACACTCCGGGGCGGGCACGGATGGGTGCCCACCTGCACGAGCTCAGAGCCCAGCATCAGAGATGATGCCAGGCTTCAAGGGAACTGGGCTGACACCAGCAGGGCATAAAAGACCCCATGGGGGGTGCAGAAAGGGCTCTTTGCAAGGCTTGAAGTACCTGACACTTGAGGGTCAGCCTGCCGGGCAACATTGTTCCAGGGCTGAACTGTTCCTAGCACAACACAGCCACCAGCTCTAGCAGCATGGCTCATTTAAAGAGCTCGGGAAAGTGACTCTGAGCTCTGACTCACCTACAGTCCGCAGAGCCATGGGATCTGTTGCTGACACAACGGAGAAAGGCTTGTGAAACCCTCTTATGCCAGGTCAGCATTGAGTGAGGATTGCTGGCCAATGCAGAAGTATGCCGGGAGGAGACCCGTATCAGAACTCTGAGCAATACATGAGCCTTAGCTTCTCTGAGACTGCACAGAAGCCAGGGGCCTGTTCCCTACGCTGCACCCCAAATCTCAAATGGTGCAGCGTCTCTTCCTTATCCAGCACTCTCTGAGGAGAGGGTCCCTGGGTGCATCTCACAGGGCCAGTGTCGTACCTACATGCAGGACAGAGTCAAGCATGATGGAAACTCAGAGGTCTCCCAGACCCATGTGAGCCACAGGGCAACATGCACAAGAGGGACAAACCTCCAGGTGACATTCCAGGTGGGAGTGTGGGGCAAGCGAGGTGCCTGGTACCTGCAGGTGCTCCCTCTACAGCGTCCATCTGAGAGGAGACCGGGGATTCTTGTACTACTAGGGAAGGCGCTGCGGTTCTCTCTGAAAAGGGGCCTGGCCTTAGACTTCAGTTCTTCTGCCCAGCTGACTCTGGCTTCTCTCAGAAGCCCCCTGGGTATCTCACATTCAACAGGCCCAACATGGGACTGTTTGCCTTTCCTATCCCTGCCATGCTGCCCTAGGTATCTCTGCAAACAGCATGCACATGCCCAGTTGCTCAGCCACAGATCTGGGGACCACCAATCCTACTTCTATCGCTGCCAGCACCCAGACCACCAGCAGAATGGCAGGGCTGTGAGACACCTGCAGTGCTCCTGGTACGGAAATGCCCACCCTGCTGCCCGCCCTCCACAGCAGTCTGGGCCCATGTAGGAAGCAAACTGACTCATGCCACTGCCCTTTCAAACACTGCCCCTATTTAAGAAAACAAGGACAGGGCGGGGTGCTGAGGCCCCTCCGCGACTCCTCTCACTCCCCGGGCTCTGCCTGGCACCAAGCTCAGAAGCTCTGCTCTGGATGATCCCTCCACTTCCGCTGGTCCTCAGCTCAGACAGCCTGACCCGTCCCCACAGCAAGCAGCTACCAGTCCCATGTCTTTCATTTACACATTCGTCTAAACAGTGCCGGGCTCAAAAGGGGAGCTCTGGGAAGGCTGGGTTCAGCCTCCCGCTCTGCTCCATCCAGTGTGCTGATAGTGCTGCCTGGTGCATGGGCTGGCAATTCTGAAGCTCCTGTGGGCCCAGGCCTGTCCTGATCTGGCAACCTCACGAGAACACTTAGCCTGGGAAGGATGCAAGCCTGGAGGTGCTTCCTGCGTGACACTGGCTGAGGGACATCCCTTCCCCTGTTAGATGCTCAAGGATTTGGGTCTGCAAGGGAAAAGAAGCAATGCTGTCTGCACCCGGGGACGGTGCAGCTCGGCCAGGCCATCCATGAGCCGAATGGGTGCCCACAACTGTGAGGAGGTCAGCAGGTGATTAATAAGCATGCTGGCCCCACCAGCACCGCACAAAGCTCTGAGGTACAAAGATGGATGAGACAGGAGCCAGATAGGAGAGATGAGGCTGGCTTGCAGGGGCATGGGAGTCTAGTGTGGGCATGGTGGTGGCTTGTGGTTTGCTTTCTTGTGGCTTGCCACTGGTGGTGTGCACCCTGGGATGGCACCAGTGGAGCACATTATAGCTCACTTGTTGAGGCTGCCCAGAGGAGGTGTGAAGCCCCGGGAGGTGCCCCTGTCCACTCAGCTGCCCACACCACCCTACTGCAGACAGGCTCTTCCCTCAGTGGGCAGGGAGGCTTCCCTGGGGGGCCAGCTCATGAAGCTGGGGAGTGGTCACTCAGGAAGCACCCAGCCATGACCCTGGAGCGGTTGCTTACCCAAGGCTCAGAAAGGCTATGGGTGCAGCCTGGAGGGCAGGCTGGGTTCGCCAGCAAACTGCAGTGCAGGCTGGAGGAGACACAGAGGGACTGAGAGTAGGAAAAAAATAAAAAATAAAACCAGCACGAATCTGCCAGTCTCTGGCATAGTTAGTTAAGTTGGGAGTGCAGCGGAGAACCATCCTGTAATTCTCACCCAGGCCTTTGCTGAAGCCCCCTCCCGCGAGCCGAGCACTGTAATTCTGCCTCTGGATACGAGTACACAGCATTTCTGGGGAAAATCCTAGCTCCTTGCTCTTCCTAACCTTTTCAGAAATCATTCTGGCTGCTTCTCCTTTCATCTCATCTGAGCAAACTCATCACTCGAGCAGGACGGGGGAGGGGGTTGTGTGCTGTCGCTCTGGGGGAGACAGCACCCCTTTTGATGTTAAGTCAGACCACAAACTCCTGCAGGAAAATATGCAGAGGGGGAGAGAAACAGGAAGTTGCCTGGGCACCCAAAGTCGCAAAACAAAACTGTTAAAGAATAAAACTCATTAAAGGCCTGTGATAACACTTTATTTTAATGGTACATTTAATTCATCCTTAATTCCAGCGGCACACTCGCAGAGGCCCTGCGCTCCCGCACGCGCGCCAGATAAATGGATTACAGCGAGCGATCCAGGAGACAATGAGCGCCCGCTGGAGCCAGCTCCACTCTGCAGCAGGTGAAAAATGTTTTAACAGAATATATTTCCCATATATGAATCACCGGCACATTTGATAACACCTTCTACAGAAATAAAACTAAAGGAATAGATCTTCCCCTCACTGACACTGTGGATTAAATGGTTCTACTCTATCTCTGTGTATACTGCGGCTGGCTGAGTTAGAGCTTATTCAGGTCACATGGTAAAGGGACAGGGTCAGAACCTGCGATGGCACTGCCAGCCACAGGGAGAGGAGAGTCTGGAGAGGGCAACTCAGCCACACTCCTAGGACCCTGGTGCGCGCCCCCCCCCCCCGAGGTGGTGGCCCTGCCTCAGCAGAGCCCGGGAGGCTCTGCATGGATCGGGACAGTGTGGTCAGGGAAGCTCGGGAGACGCTGCTGCCCGTGATGCTGCACTGTAGGGCCTGGCCGAGCTGCTGGCAGACTTGCTCCGGGAAGGAGCCACGCTGCAGCCAGAGCTCAGCGTTGCAACTGCATTATGGATTAGGTGCGAGTTTGGAGGCTAGCAAGGTAATGTAACAGAAATGAAACAACCCAGCCAGCAGGAAAGCTAGCTGGACAGCTAGCAGAGAGAGGCAGGCCTGTGACCGGCCTGTAGCCTGAGCAATGACCAGGCATGGTGCTAGTCCTCCCGGTGGACAGGCCAGCCAGCCAGCCCAGCCACCATTGCTGGTATAGTGCTTCCTGCGTAAGAAGAGCCCAACCCAGCCGGCACCTCCCCAGAACATCCACAGTCATAGCTTGCTTTCTTTAGCTTTTTGAAAATTTAAAGTATTTATTTAATTTTAAAGGAATGGGTGGGCTCCAGCGGCTAATGCCTGCTCTGAAAGTGAGTTGTTATTTTATAGTATATTGTGCCACTGCCACATCTCAATCTATCAAAGTCAGTGTCCCCAGAGCCCGAGAAATCAAAACATCAAGAATAGAGTACTGCTCTCCAGCTCCAAGCCATCTGTGGGGTGAGATTCCCCCCACCTCCCACCACGCAATGCTTTATTGATGCATCCATTTCAGGCAGTAGATGGTGACTGGCTTCACCACCACCGCCCAGCATCTGCTCGGCTGGAGGACAAATGCAGGGACCTGCTGGCATGACAGAAGAAATGCATAAGGAATCAGACACCAGCTGATTATGGGGCACAGGCTCCGGGGTGGCCTTTGTCCCTCCTAGTACATGCCACCCTGGGCTGGTCAAGGAGAGGCCCGTCTGGGAGAGGTGCTGTTGCCAACAGTCTCAACAGCTGGCAGCTCCTGGCCAAGGTCCTCAGAAACAGCCATTTGCCCATGATCCCTGGTGCAGCCACATCCACTAACAGGTGGGTTCCCCTTTTTGGCTCAAGGTGGGGTAGCTTTAGAGGCTCTTACAAGCCCAACGGGACCTGTGTGTGACTGCATTGCAGCTCCTTGCCTCCTTCTGCCCAGTCCTGCTGTCCTTGCTCCCACAAGGTGTTGATCTCAGGCTCCTTCCTGCAGCCCTGCCCCTGCCCCTGCCCCTGCCCCTGCCCCTGCCCCTGCCCTTGCCCCTGCCCCTGCCCTTGCCCCTGCCCCTGCCCCATCAGCCCCAGCCCTTCCTCTTCAGGTGCTCTGATTTGTACTCACTGCTCACACAGCTGCCTGGACTCACGTATTTGCTAACAAGCACTTAATGACGATCAAGCAGGCAGCACCTGGCTACAGGTACCAGGAGGCAAATGAGAGAGAAGATGACTAGTAAAGAGAAGGAAGCGCTCTGCCCGGCTTCGGAGCTAGGGGCTACGTTGGTAAGATTTATTCAGTGTGAATAACTTGAGGACATTCTTCTGATGACCTGCTGTGCAGTCCTGCATGGGTGAGATGTGCCACTCCCCCACAGGTAGCCCTGGGGTGGGGGAGGGCAGGCTGCTCCTCCAAGGGAGTCTGTGGCAGCCCAGCTGTGGGCAGTGTAAGAAGGGGCAGGGCTGGCCTGGCTCAGCTGGGCAGAAGATGCCTCTAATTGCCAGTAGAACCTGGCCTTTGGTGAGCTCCAGACGT
The DNA here is from genome assembly GCA_002564305.1 of Octomys mimax. Classification (NCBI taxonomy): domain Eukaryota; kingdom Metazoa; phylum Chordata; class Mammalia; order Rodentia; family Octodontidae; genus Octomys; species Octomys mimax. Next base: position 15,108 of record NDGM011227799.1, on the reverse strand, counting down.
TCTCCATGAATGCGCTTCACCTGCCTCACATCGCTGGGACCCCAGGATGCAGCTTTATGTGCACTCAGGGAGGAAGAAATTAACTTCAACCTGGACAGGTATGCAGGCTCCCCAAATGCTTAGTGGAGAGTCTTCGAGCATGTGACGATTAGTCCCAGTGTGACTTGCCTTCCTTTCCTGCTGAGATTAGGAGGTCTGAGGACAAAGGTCCCACCCAGATGGCAGAGACCCTGTCTTTATTTCCAGAACCCAGGCAAGCCCTGCTCCTTCCCCTCCGCACGCCCACCTCGTTCTCCAGCAGGCCTGACTCTTACATAATTCAAAGGGAGCCATAAGGACAGGAGGCACCCAGCATGGCAGCAGTGAAATGGGAGCTCCCCTCCCCAGCCGGGGCTTCATGCTGCTTGGTCCTGCTGTCCAGGATGGGGACCAGGGAGCCCCCGTGCTTGGGAGCTGTTCCACTCTGCTCTGAGTTTCCCCAGTGTGGCTTTATCCATCTGAACCAGGCCCATTTCCAAATCAAGCAAGCCTGTTCTGAAAGTAGGCTGGAGAAAATGCCATGCCTAGGATTGTGGTGAGAGAAGCCATCCTTTGTGGGTGATGCCAAGCACAGGGGGACCTCTGCTCATCTCTCCCGCAGGTTGATAGAGAAGCCTGTGTGCAGGTCATCCAACAAGCTGCTGGAACCAGCCTGGCCCAGTTGCCAGCAGCAAACAACCACAAGGCTCCTACGCTGTGGCTGGGCTTCTTCCAGCCACTAACCAGGCCTGGCCAACAGCCCTCAGCTAGGGCCAGCATCCAGTAGGGCCACAGAGACGTTATTATTTCTTTAAAATCACAGGAAAATCATTAACTTTTAGGACCAAAGATGCAGTCCTCCTTATATCCATTCTGTCATAAAATACACTTTCCATTGATTTTTTTTTTTATGTAGGAAGGGATGGTGCAGGGCCAAGAAGGCTGGGTACAGTTCCAGCTGCGGTGGCCCTCGCAAAGCTCATCCTAGTGGCCCAGCTCACTCTGAATCTGCCCCCCACCCCCTGCCACGCAGGGAGGGAAGGACAGGACTGCAGCCATGTGCAGGAGCTACCACACAGCCCACCCAGGTTCAGCCCTCATACTGGCCCAGGAGGCAGTGGCTCTGGGGCAGGCTCGCTATATTGGGCACTCTGAGAGGTAGCACACATCCTTTCTGCATGTGACATTAGTGGCTTGAGATGGGGAGGCCATCAACAAACTGGGGCTGCCCCTTGCAGCACCAGGGTTTGGATGTGGCCCCTTCCAGCTCCCTGACCCAGAGCCACCTTCAGCTCCTACACTGTCCCTGGCACATGTGCAGTGGGCAGGCCCCCTTCCAGGGCCTGATGGGAAGTGACCAGTTTAGTGGCCTTGACCATTGACCTGGGATCGAAGCATTGCTCCTGCTCTCTGTTCACCTCCCAGAGCCTCAGGGTGAACAGGGCCTGTCAGGGAGCCCCATCCCCACCAGTGCCTCTTCCTGCTCCCTGCCACAGTGCTCTGGTATAGATGTGGAAACAGCCGTGGCTCCCTCATGAGTACCTCAGCCACTCCATGATGCCACCATTGTCATGTTCTTAGCGATGATGTGGAGGCCAGACCTGTGTCAACAGATGAGTGAAGACGTAACTGCATCCACCCAAGAGGTCCTCGTGTAAGGAGCATGTGAAACTGTCTCCTGGCTTTACCCCGTTGTCCCCCTTTCCCCCAAGAATACCCACATGGGGACAGAATGGCTCCCATGTCACTGAAAATTGCTCTTCTGGGCCAGGGCAACTGGAGCATAAATGCTTGTCCCCTCTAGGACTGTGAGATGCTGCTCCATTGGGCTGGGCCTTGAGGTCCCTCCAAGATTCAGAAGTGAGAGAATGGGCTGCCTGGACTCTGGGCCTAACAGGGCTGGATCCCTGCTCTGAGGTTGGAGTCCCTGACCTGTGTCTTGCTTTACGCATGAGGTCTACTCGCTGGTACCTGAGTATTGGTGACCATGAGGGCAGCCTAACTCTACCCACAGATTATCACTCACAACCTTGTGTACTTACAAACACTCGAATACACACACACACACACACACACACACATATGCACGTGCACACGTGCGCGCACATGTGCATGCCACTTCATTTTATTTGGAGAGAACAAAATAGAGGAAGGGGTTTGCCAGGGAACTAGTACGCCACCTGGCCCACAGCAGGCCCAGGAATCTCCACAGAAAGCCCTGTGGACCGGGCAGGAGCACCAGCCTCTCTGTCCCGGCTCCACTCAGAGTAGGCTGGAGATGAAGACCTCAAAGTTCCCCACAGGACAGAGCAGGGCCTGGGAGGCCAGCACACTCCCAAACACACACCAGACTCTCTGTATGTGCTCCAACCCAAGTCAGCCTACCAAGAGCATCCGGGCCACAGCAATGATTAACCCATGGGGTTCACTTGGGCCGCTCTCCCAAACCAAGATTCCCAAGAGGCGTAGGTCTACCCCTTACCCAGCAGGCGCAGCCACCTGGCTGTCCTCCTCTCCTGCAGGGACCCAGGCCCACCTGCCACCTGCCTCATTTCCCTGTGGTTCTGTGTAAAGAGTTTCAAACTGTGGCAGGAGGGGGGTGCTGCAGTGTGGGGCTGGGGAGTACAGTTTGCTCCCGGTCCAGATGGAATACTGCCGAGCCCGCCTCTGAAAAGGACTGGATTTCCATGCAGAAACAGGGGTTTACAATGGATGAGACTTCAGAAAACTCATTACGCTAATTGGTGGCTGCAGAAGACGGAGGCCGGCGAACACACGCTGGCAGGGAGGACGCTCTGGCACTCGCTTTCACTCAGATTGAGCCGGAGCGAGCAGGAGATGCGAGTGCTGCTGCAGCCAGGTTCGTGTGAGTTGGGGCTTGCACCCCTGTGCACACGCTTGCACATGCTCACCCTCACAGCCTCACCTTTCTGGTTTTCACCCCCCCCCAAGGCGTGTCCCGCCTCGGGAGCACCCTACACACACACACACACACACACACACACACACACAAGTTAAAAGACTCACAGTGTGTGGGAAGCAAAGGTTGCTTTTGGGAAAGAGCTCTGGCAAGGTGTCTCTGCAGCCTGAGCCTCCCCAGTATATTTAAAGTATGATTTGAGTGGGCCGGGGAGATGGCTCAGTGGAATAAGCGCTTCCCTGGCAAGCACAAGGGCCTGA
>NDGM011227799.1:0-11860 GCA_002564305.1 Octomys mimax | reverse complement strand
CGCTTCCCTGGCAAGCACAAGGGCCTGAGTTCAATCCCCGGTTCCGAAAAAAAAAAAAAAAAGTATGATTTGATTTAAAGACCCCCTATCTAGAGCTGGCATTCTGGAACCCTTCCACCGCCTTGTCCTGGCTTCCTTCTCTGGGGCCCCTAAGAGCTAGCTTCACCCCCTTCCCTGGCCCCAGCCCTGCCAGCTTCATGTCCCTCTCTTCATGCCAGCCCCCCAGCATTCAGGGCTCCCCCAGCCAGCACACCAGCTCTAAGCATTGAATCATGTGGTCTTCCTGCAGGCCCTGGAGAGGCTGGGGACGTAGCCCTACTGCCCTGGTCACTTGGTCAAGACAAGTTTCCCCAGGAGATTCCAGAGACAGGTAGAGGCAAATCATTGCCCAGACAGTCGGTCAACAAGCATTGATTATTGATCGATCCACTCTGCAGAGGCTTGTGGGAGGCAGACAAGGGAGATTTGACCGCTACTTCTGAGAAGCCGTGGGCCCTGTTGGGTGACAAGAAACAACCACCCTTCAACAAGTAACATGCTGGGGCTCTGAAGCGCTGGGGGTGTTGGGGATACTGAGGACCCCCAAAGGGTTCCAGAAGAAGGGTGAGGCATCTGAGGGACATGGGACTCTCTAGTGACTGGGCCAAGCAGGGGCAAGGGACCGAGTAGTGGGGTGGGGTTGACAGGAGCTCAGGACACCCCCTTGGAAGCTATGGGATATATCTCTGACCCTCAACTTAGTGTAGATCTCAGATGATGACATTCCTCAGAAAATGACCAGTGTTCCCAGGGAAGCTTCAGAAGATCTATTCCTCTTATCACCATGACAGGACAAGCCCGCCCACCTGCTTCCATCCTGGACTCCAGCCCTGGCTCAGCCCACACTGGCTGTGTAACCTCCAGTGAATACTTAACTTCACTGTGCTGTGGCTTCCTCAGCTACAGGGCAGGAGTAAGAATTATGCTTCCCTCCCAGAGTGGTGGTAGAGGTTTAGGGAAGTTCTGAGTGTACAGCCCCCAGGTCTGGGTGCAGGGCTAGAGGTGCCTGGGTCCTGCCCCCACGGCCACCACCCTCATCACCCCGGATGTAGAGCCCAGCAGGGTGACCTGTGCTTCTCTACTCCAACATCCCCGCAGGTTGTAGCACTTGCTGACATTGTCTCTGTCTCCTACTCCTTCGTACCCACTTTGTCCTGGCCCCACTTGGGCAGGAAAAGAGGTTCAGGCCTCCCTCTGAACGCTGCTTTCCCAGCCACTGCAGGAAAAGGGATGGAGGACCAGTGGCCCGAAGATGTGGAGGAGTGGGGGAGGTGGTGGTGGCGGCTAAAGGGGAGAGAGCAAAGGTCCCAACTACAGGCCACACAGAGGATGTGGTCTTCAGCAGGCAGGAGCTGCGGGCTCATATGGGGACGAAACTTTTCTCTCTTTTCTTCTGTTTCTTGCTGTCCTTCCACAAGGGGACAACCCAAGTACAAGGAAGGTGAGGTTGTCAGTGACTTTGTTTCCAAGACCACAGACCCTGAGCTGGGGGCCGGGTCCCCTTCTCTCTCACCCAGGGCCCTGCCTTGGTCAGGCAGCTTGCTGCTACCCTTGATGGCTTCAGACTGCGGTTGGAACATGCCTTGTCATCTGTAAATAGTCAAAGGAATCTCTGCTAGGGAAATCCCTGGCCAGGGAGAAGCCTTGCCCCCGCCCACTGGCTTCCCAAGTTAGACCATTTCGGGAACATTGCTCCAGACTTGCGCCCAGGCTGGTCTTGCATGTGTAACAACAGGTGAGGCCAGACACGGCACACACAGAGACATCCATGTGCCGAGACACAAGAGATGCACATGCTCACACGTGTACACGGCCACCCCATCCTACATGCACACGCACACGCACACACTCCATGCCCACAACACCACTATTCTTGGCACCTTTCATGCTGAGTCACTGTATGGAGGACAGATCTTGGGGACCTCTCTGGAAAAGCACAGCAGAGTACTTGGAAAGTGGGGCTGTGGTCCTCAGATGTGGGTTGCCCCTGTAACCTGCACCAACCAAAGCAGGAGGCCTCAGCCCTGACGGTGGTCACCAGGGGGGTCCAGCTCCTAGGGGTTGGCATCATCGCTCTGCCCAATCCCTCAGGAGGCTGCAGGGGAAGCCCACATCCCCTGGCCAGTGCATCATGGAAGGAGGACCCTGCCCCTCCCCTCCACCTGAGCAGTGCCACTGGGTGAGGGCACCCTGCGCCCCAGCTCCCTGGGGAGTCCAAGGTCAAGGCTTCCCCAGACCCGCTGCTTGGCACTTGACTTCATGCGGGTGACAGTCCCCATGCTCCATGGGCCAGGATGTGTCTCCCTCAGGCCCGTGAACACGCTTTAATTTCACTGAAAGTCAGTGAACTTTTAGGTTGAGAACACGTTTTCACAGATTACATTAGCATATTCAGCTCTATTCTGACGCAGCTCTAACCTATGATTTTAACATCTCCTATGGAGGAAGAAACCCCGAGTACACGCGCCCAAGCGCCACAGACTCCGGATGCAGCCCTGGCGCATACCCACTGCGCAGGAGCGGGAAGAGTCACAGTCTCCTGAGGGGCTCAGCCTCCACCCCTGGCCCAGGACAAGACCCACTCCATTCTCCACCTCAGATCACCCCCTTCCCTGCATGCTAGGCCTGGGGGGCAGCATATTCTCTCCACTGGGGAGACTGGGTTTTGGTGAGGCAGGAGTGGAACAGGTCCGTACTTTCTCCCTGAATCCAGGTGTTAAAACATCCCAGGGCATTTCAAGGCTGAGTTTGCCAAGGTGTTGGACTCCCCCCTCCCCTGGGGTATCCCTGAAACCATGCTGGGGAGACCCCCTTTCTCACCCCTGGGAAGGTGATACTGACCAGGAGCTGGCTGGGACCCCAGAAAGTTACCTCCCTGTGTACCCCTCCATCCTCCAGCCCCTCTCAGTCCAGACTGCATTGTTGTGTTAATATAGCTATTTTACACAATTACCCTGGGCTTCTAAGATCAGGCCTAATAGATAACATTTGCTAATTACAGCCTATTGATCTTGGCCTGCTGAGTGCAACCCTTCCCCTGCTGCAGTGCTGGGGGGGGGGGGCTGGACCTTCCTCTCCACAGCAGTGCAGCCCAGGGTGCCCACAATGGCTGTGGCCCTTTGACTGGCACAGGCTGAGGAACCCAGCACAGGTGCCCCACACTCCGGATGGAGCCCTGAGCTCCACCCAGCCCAGTGCTGCCTCTCACTGTGCCCCCTCTAGGAGTTCTCACCTGAAAGGTATTCATCTGGCGGCGACCACCTCATCTGTCACTCCCAGCCTCCCTTGTGGCTGGGACAATGTGACAACCACCCCAAGGCAGAAATGACCTGTCCACTCCCGGAGCTGATGTGATCTTCCAGCATGAACAGGGAAGTCAAGAGCTACTTACTCCTTTGGATTCTACCCCCGCTGGTTCTGTGTTGTTCCACAATGCCCTGAAATTCCCCCGAGGGAGCTGTGTGTCTCCTGTCTTCCTGCTGTCACAGCACTCGTGTTTCTCGAAGGAAGCACCTTGTAGGCTGTTCTAAGCCGTTGCGGACGGCTGGAGACACTCAGCCCCAGCCTTAGGAGCATGGAATGAAACACAGGTGCAGGAGGGGGACCCAGGGTCCCACACTGGCCTGGTCTTCACTGCCCCCTGCCCCAGGGTGGGAGCACCCTCACATCCCAAGGGATCTGTTTACCCCTAGTATAGATTCTCTTCACACCATATCCCAGGTCCTGATCTAATCCCAGGGATTCAAGAAGCCGCCTGGTCCCCATGTGCCACCCAAGTCCCTCCCCCCCCACCCCACCCCTGCTTTGCCCACACAGGAGCCAGGATGCTCCCCAAGTCAGCACAGATCTGAGCGCAGAAGTGGCTCCCACTTCTGCCCCTGTCCTGTGCCCCAACTCTACCACGCTGCTTCCCAACCCAAGCCCCGCCCCTTAGGTGGCTCCTGAGTTTCTCTGCTGGCTCTTCTCCAGAATCCCCAAGCCGCCCCCTCCCCTGCTGGGCCACAACCTCGTTGTCCTCCTGCCCACCTTTCTCCCGCCCCCAGCATCTGTCTGCAGCGCTGACCCCCGTGGAACAACGCTCGGCGCTGCTCCCTTCTCCCCAATCCACCGAGCCCGAGTTCTCCAGCACGAGGGGCAGATCTCACAGCAGAAGGATTTAATTGCATGTCAAAATTAAATCTCTTTTGATGAAGAACAATTCAACTACGGCTCTTCCTAATCAAATTAACAAAGTCTTTTTTGATTTTCAATTATCTTCTTCACAGGAACACTTTATCCAAGGCTCCTGCGACGGCGCCCGACAGGCTGCGCATTCACGATGAGAGGCTGGACGCTGACCGGACCAGGCTGTCCTTCGGCCTCGCCCTGCCCACCCCCAGGCTGCAAGGAGCCGCCCAGAAGCCCCTCCTTCCTCTGCACCAGGCCGGGCTGGGGGCTGCTCTCAGCAGGGTGGGCAGGAAGCTCAGTGTGAGACTCCTCCTCGTCCTCGGGAAAGGGAAGGGAAGCTGGGAAGGAGCAGGCCTCGGTTGGGGCTGGAATTCCCTGAGTGCTGACACAGCGGCTAGGTCCCAGCACCCCGGCACTCCTGCGCCCAGCTCCTGGCACACGTTCTAGATGCTCTGTTAGTCCTCTATCCTTCAGGTCAGTCTCTGAGGCTCCTATAACTGTCAATAGACTCCTTTGCCTCAAGGTCAGGGCCGACCTATGGACCTGCAGCTCGAATCAAAGATGCACAGTAACATTTATTGTCATAAATGTTGGAAAGGTACAAAGAAGCAGTCCAAATGAACGTTGGTGTGTGTTTCACTCAGCCCTGTAGACTTTCAATAAGCAATCAGTACAGCGACTCTAGGGGAGGCAGTTTTTGTGCCCTTCTTTGTGCTGAGCTTTAAAATCAGCGTATTTTACACTTGAGGCCCTTGTCGCTGTATTTGGAGGGTACGGCAGCTGGCCAGCTCACAGTCACTGTGCTGGGTGGTGACGTCTAGACCAAGAATCTCTGTGGGTCCAGCAAGCAGGATGGCTTTTGGTTTCAGCTCCATACTGTCATCTCAGGGCTTGAGGTCCAGGAGTGCTGCACAGGTGCTTGTCGGATGGGCCCACAGCTGGTGTAGGGAGCAAGATTCTCCTTCTGAGGGAACTGACCCCCTCCATTCCTGTTTCTCAGACTGTGGGGTCTCCCATCAGTGGGAATCTCCTAGCATTGCTTTCCTTTCCCAACTCCAAACTTTGGATCTCCCTCCCTGGATACAACAGCTTCAGGGAAGGTTATTTGCAAAGGAAAAGGCGCAAGAATCCAAGGAGGGGCCATGGGGGTACCCATGAAGTCAAACCAAAATGCCACATCACCATCACCACTAAACACACAAAACTTGGCCAAATGTTCCCACGCTGTCCATGTTGCCCCAGTGCTTCCTGACTGCAGCCCTTTGGGCACTTGAGCACAGCAGTGACCATTCACACCCTCCCTCGGGCACCTGAAATGGTCCAGAGAGTCAGCTCGCACACAGGGGACCCAACAAAATCGGGGACATTGCTGGGTCTTTAATATAGGGACCCGGTAGTCCAGCTACCCAAGGCCACCTGGATTGGCTTCTTTGAGTCCTCTGCGCTCCTGGCTGTGGAATGGATGGGCAAATTCTGTGTGGCAGGCACTGGGTGCCTGCAGTGGGTGGAACCCCGTCATCTAGATGACAGCTGGCCTGTAAGCAGGACCACAAGCCTCGCCACTCAGCCTCTTCTGTCCGTGGCCTAACAATCATGTTACCAAAAGCCTCACTCTTGCATGATCATGGTAGAAAAGCTGTGCTGTCCCAAAGCACACACATGTAGCTTACCACGCCCTCACCACTCTGGGAATGTCCCTGTGGCAGGAGCCTCGGCCAGGGTGGCCAGAGCACAAGCAGGGGCTGCTGCTAACCTGTGTGGACATGCTTTCTGGGCAGCCCAAAACGGGGCACTGGGGTCAGAGCTGGTCTCCCCAACATGACACTCATTTCTGAGGCACAGCAGGGCTGGCGCTGCCAGATGCGCACAGCCAGGATGGGTCGCCTGCAAAGTGCTACATAGACAGACGTCCAGCCAGCTGGGCTCCTTGAGGATGCCGGGTGACAGAGAGAAAGAAGGCATTCATTTGCTCATGTGGATCCCCAGGAAGGCAAGCAGAAAAGGAACACAGTTCACCTGGGTGGAGACGTGAGCAGGTGCTCACCACAGGCCTGTGGGGAGGGAGCTCGGAGGCACTGGGGCCAGGGTACTCACAGGATTGGTCACACCTTGTCTGCTTGGAGCAACCTTGCTCGTCTAAGAGGACCATGAGCCTCACCAGGAGCACATTTCCTGCCCAGAGAACATTCACAAAGAGAGACCGCAGAGGGGTTCCAGCAGATTGCAGTGTGGCCTCCGAGGCGCTATTCATCCTCAGAATGTCCCTTCCTTGTGGCATCTGCAAGGCCAGCCTCCCAACCCATGTGAATCTGCTGCAGCAGGGCAAAGGCACCTCATGATCAAGAGTGCTACAGCTGGCCAGGGCTCAGCCCAGCAGGCCATCCTCCTGCAGGGGAAGAGGGCCTGCTGCAGGAGTGCTGAGAATCCCATCCATGCTAGCCCCTGAGCTGGATGCTCCCCAGCTGCTGTCAGCCAAGGCCTTTCTCAGGGACATCAGGAGGAAAGATAGGGGAGGGAGCAGCTCCATGGGCAGCCACCTGCCATCTGCCCCCTACCTGAAACTCCCTGGCATCACCAGATACAGCCTCCGATGAAGCTTGTCCTGTGTAGCCCCAGCCACGTCTCTTTCCGCTGCCAGGGCCCCATAGTAGGACCAATGCCCCAGCCCACCCAGGTTCCTGCATGGGCCTCGAGGGCCAGGAATGCTCAGGCCCCCTCAGCTACATCTCACTCACCAGTGACAGGATGCTGGGGGGAAAATAAGGGGCAGCAAGAGCTCATGAGGGAGCCTGGAGCCACCCTGAGGAGGATGCAGGACAAAGACCACCAGCAAACTTAGAGACGGTATCCTCATCCAGCCAGGGTAGAAGAGACACACCTGCTTCCGGCTACGGAGACCAGAGCTGCCACCAAGCCTGGCCCTCTATGCAGGTCTGAGAACCTTTCAGGACCACACTGCTGTTGCTCTATGAAATGCCCTCTGGGGGATGCTAGTGGCCCCTATCACAGATGGGGCAATTCAACAGGAGACAAACTCATCCATCTGGTCAATAGGCAGGAGCAGCAGAGCTGGGAGCCGAGCTGCGGTTGCCCAAATCCAGAGTCTCACAGTGTCACTGACCTGAGTGTCACAGGCACCTGCACCTGGAAGCCAGTGGCAAGAGAGACCCAGGCACAAGCTCTGGACAAGGTCTCTACAGAGCGGGGAGCCCTCCCAAGGGCTGGCAAAGCCCCCATCCCGGAGGAGGCCCTATCTCCCACAGCAGGATCCCCATCCCTCACCTGCCTCACCTGACTGAGCTCCTGCACCTCTGCCAACAGGCTGCTGGGCAAGCTGGTGGCAGGAATGTCATGCATAGGCCCAGAACTGGGCGAGGCTCTTCCAGGACTTCAGCAGTGCCCAGTTGTGGCCATGGTGAAGGAAGGAATCGGAGCCCACGGACAAACAACAGCACTCATCTCCCAACCCCGGGGCTCTTCCTGCCTTCTTCAGCTGGGTCCAGATGCCCTCTGTACCCCACACTCCTTCCATAGTCACCAAAGCTAGGTATTTTTAAAAGTGGAGACTTTTTCTCAAAAAACCCTTTTTTAAAAAAAGCAGGATTTGAGCAGACTCAGAGCGTTCCTGCCCACGCTGCCCCTAGCGCCCATGCGGAGACGGCAGGAAGGCAGGCGGTGTCTCCCATCCCCCCTCTGGATGACTCCTCTGGCCAGGTGCCGCTGAGGCCACACAGCCCTCTTGCCCCTGCATCATGTCCCCAGGCAGGAGTCCCAGTCACCTGCACTCCAGCACCACAGTCCTCCTGCCTCAGTCACCCTAGGCCCCAGAGAATGTTCCCCACTCTGCCCAGCACCCAGGTCTTCTGGTCCTCCCTGCGCTGGCTGCACCCAGATCTTTGTCTCTTGCCATGTGCATGACAGAGGGCAATGCTGCCCCTAGGGTTACCCACCCTGCCCAGCTCTGTGCCTCCTTCCTGGGGGTGCAGCATGGGGAAGGGAAACACCTCTCCTCCCTTCTCATTCTCTTGGTACTATCTGTGACAAAAAGAGACGAAAGCCCAGGCTGCCTGTGGGGAAGAAGACAAGGATCGGCCTCCAGGAGGAAAGGGGAAATTCTCCAGGGAGGACAGAAGGGGCACACCGGCTGGAGCCACCATCCGCATGGGCACCATTTGAGCCCGGGATTCTCCCCCAGTGGGATTCTCCACAGCTCACGCTAGAGCCAGCAGTCCATCCTGCACCCCCACCCCCACCCTCTGCCTGCCACTACCAGCCAGGCAGAACTTCCTAGTACCACTTTCCACTCAAGGGCCACTTTAGAGCTGAGTGTGACAGTGCACTCCGGGAGGCTGAGGCAGGAGGATCACAAGTTCAAGTTCAACCTGGGCAGCTTAGTGACTTTAATGAGACCTTGTCTCAAAATACAAACAATAAGAAGGCTGGGGAAGAAGCTCAGTACAAAGGCCCCAGGCTCAATTACCAGCATGAAGAAAGCCATATAGGTACCACCCTGTTAATCTAGACATTTCCCATCAGCTTCTAGGATGGGATACATTGGACCAAGTAAGGGAGTGGATGCTCTGGATCACCCATCCGGCACAGGCACAGGGGCTGCCCCCAAGTGCCCTGTGCCAGTCCTGGAGCACAGTCCTGCCAACCCGGGAGACTGTGAGGCCCTAGCTGGGTGCCAGGCCGGTGCCAGGTGCTGCGCTGGGTGCTTCTGGTGCTGGCCAGGGAGCAGGCAAGAGCATGGGCAGGGCATGTGTTCCCCTTGCACACCCACCTCCACACCACCTCCCGCTCAGGGTCTGCCCTGAGGGTGTGGGGGCTGCATGGCCAGGGCCTGTCTGCTCACCCCACTCCTGGGTCCTCTGATCAGACAGCTCTGGCCTGGGATAGAGGATTCACATTTCTAGCGTGGGTGGAGTCGTCCTGCTGGCCTGCAGGCCACTCGAGGGAACCCTTGTCCTTCAGTGGCCTGGACTGGCTGGTTCAAAGGACCAGGAAAGAGCAGTAGAGGGCCCAGGGGATGGAGGTCGGCTGCAATCCTGCAGAGCTGGAAGCTCCATCGGCTGTGCGTTTCCACAGTAGGCCCCTGTGGCTTAGGAGAAGAAGGTCCTGGGGCCTTATAGCCCACACACAAGTGTCTCCTGGGGACCCAGCGAGGGGCCAGCTGCTGCCGGGGGTCTGCAGGAGGGGAGACAGGGGTTCCAGGACCTGTGGCCCTCCAGGGTCCCGTGCCAACTTCCAGAGTGCCCAGAGACTCTCCCCATATGTCCCTCTTGCCCGCCCCCCAGATATTAGGCAGGTAAACACCAGCACCCCTGCTGGGCTTCTTCAAACCCCTCCAAGCTTATTTGGGCCTGGGCCCATCTCCTAACTGCTGCTGTCCTTGCTGTGAATGTGAAGTCCTGGGCAGGGCTCAGGCCGAAGTCCCAGGACCACTTACCCAGCTTGGACACACACCCTCCCCCAGCCCCTTCTGAATCTTCAAGGACACTGCCGGCCAGTGGAAAGCCAAGGGGTTGCGCTGCACTGCAGCCACGGAGGCCGGAGCTCTCAGCAGCAGGCATGAGCTGTGGGCTGACCCCCTCCGCTCCAGCCCATACAGGGGGACCTTTAGTCCCTAAGCTCCCTAGCGACTCTGAGCCCCTCTGCACCCCCGAGCCCCTCATTCCTCAGCCAGTTCTGGTTGGTCCTCTCACCTCCCCTTCAAGTCTTCTCCTACTGCAACTGGCGACAGTGGCTGGGACCCCTCCCTCCTCCTGGCTTCACTCTGCCTCCTGCCTACTTCAGCACTTCCGCTACCCACAGCGAAACTAAAGCCCACAGCATAGCCGCACCTCTCACCCAAGCTCAGGACAAGCGTCTGGAGGCCAGGTTCGGGGAAGGAGGTGTGAACCTAGCACCCTGGGGCCCATGCCTGGGAGAACTGGCTGGGAACCAGACTTTTCCAGCTTCAGTTTCCTTATCTTAATTAAAGGCATCAGGATAATGCCTCCCAGTGTCGCTGTGTCACAACTCAAGTTCATGACTCGCTTGCCCATATGGACCCACCAGGCAGCTCTTAATCCGACTCAAAACTGCCACACAGGATCTGATGAATTAGGAAATGAAGCTCACATGCCTAACACACGTGTACACACACGTGTGCACCTGTATGCATGCATACATGCATGTGTTTACATGAACGTTTACATGTACACGTATGCTTGCATTTGCATGGAAAATGGGGCACCCTGAAGACACCGGGCCCTGCGTGACAACCAAGAGGTAAGTATGTTTGTGAACCTCAGTTTCTTTACCTGTGAAAGAAAGGCTGTACGGTGGTTGCAGAGGGCCCGTGCTGCCACCTGGTGGAAGGAGCTATGTACAGCAATCCTCCCTCCGGGGCAGTGCTACGAGGGTTTCTTAGGAGTTAGCGTCCTGGTTCTCCGTTTGGTTGGTACCTGCTCTTGTGACCTTGGCCAGTTCCTGTGCCCCTCTAAGGCTCGCCATCTCCCCTGCAGAATGGATCTAGGCCCGCAGGTCGTCCAAGACGGTGTGAGCGTGAAATGAGATGCTACGAGAAAAGCGCTGGGAGGGACGCTGCTCTGCCTGCCCTCAGCAGTGGGATCGCTGATGGCTTCGAGACCTGTGGCTCAGCCCCCGTGGGCTACCCCCACCCCGCGGCTTGTCCCTCCTCCTCCTCCTATCTTTCCCTCCATCTGATTTTTGCCATGCTAACCCTAGTCGGGACGGGGGAGGGTGCCCACAACAGAGGAGGGGACCCACCGAGGCCTCCCGCCCGCCTCAGCTGCGCCAGCGGCTCTTTCCTTGTGCCAGTGGTGGCGGCAGATGGCAGCAGCCCACGGCTTCTGCTGGGCCGGAAAGTCTCACTCTGCACTTGCTGCCCAGGACCTTGAGCACAGGGGTAACCCTCTGTGCCTTGCCAAGTTGTTGACTCTTGCGCAGCCCTGAGTGCAGGGCATGGGGTTCTGTAGCTGTCGCTTGCCCCGGCACAAAGTGCTCCAGCGCCCCCACTGGGGCGGCAGGTTTGCCCTTCCCACCCACTTGAAGTTGCGCACTGTCACATGACCTGCTTTGACCAGTGGGGCAGGGGCAGCCGTGTGACCTCTGGCCGAGGTTTGGGGTGGTGCAGGGCGTAGGAGCAAGCTGGCAGTGACTTCTCCAGGAGCTTGGACCCTGGATGGATGCCACAGCAGGCCACACTGACCCGACAACACGCATTACTACCCGAACCAGAAATAAATCTGATTTTTTCCAGTACTGGGGTTTGAACCCTGGGCCTTTGCACTGAGCTACATCATCAGCCGCTTTTAATGTTTTATTTTGTGGCAGTGCCGCCCTACAATGCCGAGGCAGTACTCAAACTTGCGATCCTTCTGCCTCGGCCTCCCAAGGGCTGGGATCACAGGTATGCACAACTAAACCTACCTCTGCAAACCTGTATTTTCATAGAACTTTGGCTTGAGGCTGTTTGTTACTGAACACAATCCCTCATAAGAAGCCTGTTACACCCCCCTTGATAGCATCTGAGAAACAGCTCCTCACTTGTCTTAACTTACTCAATACAAACTGGTGAACACACGTATGATATCTTATCCTAGTATTAGAAACTTTAAAAAGTATATTTCCATTTTCTGTTGACTTT
>NDGM011227779.1:326-12032 GCA_002564305.1 Octomys mimax | reverse complement strand
GAACCGGGGATTGAACTCAGGCCCTTGTGCTTGCCAGGGAAGCACTTATTCCACCAAGCCATCACCCCAGCCCCCTAAAATAAAATAAATTTAATAGTGATTATTTTTTTTAAATATGAATTAATATAGTCTTTATAGAAAATTGTAAGAAAAATGCAAAGTGTTTTCCTTACTGTCTTATTTTCAGAAAACAGGCTGACTTAAAGGAAGAGCTGGTGGAGTGTTACCAAGTGTTACAGGTGGCGGGGAGTTCCTTAGTATTGTACATCTGAAATAGCCATCCCTGTAAATCAAGCCTTTTATTTCAAGAATTCAATGAATGAAATTGTGGAGAGAAACTAAAGGGAAAATTTTTATTACAAATATAAGAAAAAGGCTCCAGATATGCAACAGTGGTCCCAGAAGCAGGTGTATAAGCATACCATAGGAATTTGTTCACTTGTTTCCACTCTTTTCCTTTTCTTTCTTGTTCCTTCTGTGCCTATCCTCCTTTTAGTCCCTGTGAACACCCATCACACATTGCTAGCTAAATGGCTGCACTCTGAGACCATACTATTTAAAAAAAATTTTATCTATTTATTTGATACAGGGTCTCACTATGAAATTGAAATTCATAGTGATCTTCCTGTCTCAGCTTCCCCAGCACAGGGATTACAAGTATATACCACCATGCCTGGTCTTGGTTGGCTCAGCATGGGGTACCAAGATCGAACTTGAGTCCTTGTGCTTACCAGGCAGGTACTTCAACCACCTAGAGCTCTCCCCAGTCCTGTTTACCTGTTTAATGGTTTTACAGGTTTAAAAGAACCAGAGAAAATTTAGGTTCTCTAAACTAGTTACTCAGTATTCAAAATTCAGTGGAAATTAATTCTAAAAGAAAACCAGTTACTCTGAAGTTTCAATTTTCTCCCAATTTAGGCCTAAATGTAGATACAGTTGCATTCCACTTTGCCCAAGGAACAACATTCCTGGTCAAAGTCCTACTGAGTAATTGTATTTTAATTCTCTGAGTGCAGCTGACCACTCAGTTCTTCCTCAGGCCCTTTCTCTAGTTAGCTGCCTATTTTGCGGGAAAGGTAGCTAACTAAGCTGTCTTATGAAAATTCACATTGAAATAAAATGAAGTTTTGTACATACACAGCTTTAGATCACAAAAAATAATTGTTAGTTTTATTGATACTGATTCTTGTTTTTTTTTTTTCTTTTTTGGTGGTACTGGGGATTGAGCTCAGGACCTTGCACTTGCCAGGCAAACACTTATTCTACTGAGATGTCTCCCCAGCCCCTTGATACTACTGTTTCTTGATTTTAAAATTTTTGTGTAGGAAAGTTAGAAGTATGTTTGAAGCACTTTTAGTAGTATACTGAATACTACATCAAAGGTAAACCCTACAGATTTTCCTATGAGTTGTGAGCTGAAATCACTATTTGTTTTGTATCATACATTTTATATTTGGATAATAAAGAAGTCAAAATCTGGTCATTAGTCAGAACTAAGCACTTGAAAGTTATTTATCAAAAACAAAATGAGTGCAGCATTTCATGGGAAAATATTTGTTAATAAGGGTAAAATTAGCTAATATAATCAAATGACAGGCCAGCCAAATAGCTCAGTGGATTAAAGTGCTTGCAAGCAGGAGCAGGGGTAAGGGGTGCTATCCCTGGGCTGGTGTGCTGGCCCTGCCCCCGGGGGAACACTGTGGTGGCGCCTGCCTGTAATCCCAGCCCCAGGGAGGCTGTAATCAGGCGGATCACAATGAGTCTGATCTAGTTAACACCCTGTAGACATTTCGCTAAAGATACACACACAAAAAAAAATAGTGATAATTAAACAACTACAATGAAAAAATTTTGGAAAATTATATTAACCACTGTGACTTAATGGTAACATAATAAAGAAATTTTATGACATATGCCATATTTGTAAATATGGCTTTTGGGAGATGTTCCGAAGACATGCAGGAATTTGGAAGACCTACACGATTAAGTGGAATGAGACATTTAAAAACTATAAAGCATGATGTGTGAAAAAGTCCACTCAAGATTTAAAATGCTCTGTGGATTTTCATTTCACTCAATATAAAAAATAAAATAATATAGCTGAAGATTGCAACAATGACTGAACTTTGTGATCAAATATTTAACCTTAGTAGCTAGCTATTGGTAAAGTGGGGATAATATGAATTATACTTTGAAAAATGATTGTGTAGATTAAGTGAAATAGGAAAAACAATAATATCTGTAACAGATGATACTGATTCAAATTTACAGCCATTGCTCCTATTACCGGGTCTGACCTATAATAATTTTATGTACAAAAGGAAGTTCAAAGGCCAGGGATTCAGCGTAGCAACACAGTGCTTGCCTGGCCAGCACAAGGTTTTGATTTGATTCCTGGCACCCAGAAAAGAAGGAAGTTCTATCACTGTATTAAATTTAAAGGAATAATTCATTTTGATAACTGTAGTATTATCTAAAATATCTGAAAACAGCATTCATTGTGATTAAAATTTTTCTTTTGATAATCATAGAAAGAGACACTTAGTTATTTTTAAATTATATTTATAGCAAAAATTCTAATTTAAGTGCTTTTAATGCACACTGATAAAAAATTCTTGAAGAATAGCAACACAGGTCCTTAATACACTCATTAAAGTTCCAAAATGTTCTCAGCACATTACAAACTTTGTTTTGTTTAACATTTATTTTTAGCATCATGAAATATTTTCCCAAGATTACAATGTCAATTATCTTTTGAAACTTTTCAAAATCAGAAAAATAAATATCCACAAATACCTTCTGTTACAAAATTTATCTAAAAATGTGTTGTATGACATGAAAGTGTTTTTAAAAGTACTTTAAAATGCTTCATAGACATTTTCAATCCATAAGTGTTTACCTTAGACTAAGCCAGAGGAGTTGAAATAGTAAACACTTAACTTTAACTATTTTATACTTATTATAGGTAGGTCATCTCAGGGTGGTGACTCTAAGAATCTTGCAAAACTTTGTTTTTTACCAGTCTTTTAAGGAAGAGGTTGAGTAAACAAAAGAATAAAAGAGTACCTTTAAAATGTCACTATAAATCTCACATCAGCTGCTGTATGTTATGGTTTGTGTCTAGTTCTCCCCCCAAAACTTCATGTAGTCATCAGGTAACTTCTAGAGTTTGTGACAAATTATTGACCTACTGCTGAGATTAAGTGTATGGTTGCTACACCACCCTGGGGCAGAGAACTTGCATACAAATGTGAGGGAGGGAGAGAGGCTTGCTAGCTGCCACAGCTGCTACTCCTCCCTGTTTTCCACCACCTGAAAAGCTCGCTTCTTCCATGTGCCACTCTGCCTTGGAGCCAGCCTAGTATGGACTGAAACCTCCACTAACTGTGAGCTAAATAAACCTTTCTTTCCTAAATTTTGAGTGTTGGGTACTTTGTCCCAGTAATGAGAGAAATGTAACCAAGACACTATATTTTAGTGTTTTGTACAATTATGACATATTTAATAATATTTTTGTATGAATATGAAGAAAAATGAGCAAGAGTAAAGATGAAATACAGAGATTAGCTGAATAAAATGTTGCAACACATCCACACATATTCCGTGTGAAACTGAAAACATATAAATGCATGTTATACTATGTATAAGCATACATATATGTAAATAAATATAATTATTTTATATGTAAATAATAGTAATTTTTAGGGCTTGCCAGATAGCTCAGTGGATTAAAGTGCCTGCTTAGGCAGACACAGGGGCCAGGGTTCAATCTCCAGCCTGCCATGCCAGCCCTACTCCCAGGGCACACTGAGATGGAGATTAAGACTGGGCATGGTGGCACCCACCTGTAATCCTAGCACTTGGGAGGCTAAAAATAGGAGGATCACTACTAACCCAATCTGTGTAGTGAGACTCTATAGACTCTGTACTAAATACATTTAAAAAAACAATAATAATAGTAATTTTGAATGACATGACAGAGTTCATGAATGAAATATGAAAGGACATTTCATCACATAATTTGAATTGGAAATCTAATTAAATTCTGATTTTTTCAAAGTAGTAAACTTTGATACACATTTCAATGCATTCTATTGTATTTTTTTGCTAATTAATTCACTTCAGCCATAAATGACAGATCTTTCATTAGAGACATTTAATGTAAGGTTTGAATACATTATTGCTGACATCACTAATCTCTATTTTTTATTTTCGGGAAGGGTCTACAGGATGTTCCGGGTCTCACTACTAGATGGAACTTGTAGTGATTCTCTTGTTTACAGCCTCCCAAGTGCTGGGATTACAGGCATGCACCTCCATGCTCTATCTCAACTGCGGTCTCAGCACGCTCTGCAGCATCCTCTGGGGATGGGCCATCAAGGCAGGCCCTGGGGCAGAATGCTGGCCCCTGCACCTATTTGTAGGCACTTCAATCTGCTGAGCTATTTGGCTGGCCCTAATCTCACTTCTTCATTTGATTCAAAAGTCTAAAATGTGTATAGTTTCGTGACATTGGAAAAGTTATTGATATTTGACACATATTTGAGTATTATGGAATGTTTATTTTAGGAAATAAGTCTTACACTTTTTTAAAAAAGGAGAGTGCATTTAGCATTAAAGATTTAGATTAAAAGCATGCGTAAATTGAAGGAGCTTCAAGCAAGTTTTACTAATCTTTAAATATTAAGCAATAAGTAAAACAAATTATCTGAAAAATTTTATAAAAATATTTGTAATGTACAGCTTCAAATACTATTTTAACCTTTAAAAACACACTTTAAAATTTTGTTAGTTGAAAAATTACACCTTCTTTCACTATGGTATTCATCAGATAGTTTGATATACCCATGTTTAAAGGTTTTGTTTTAAAGAACAAGCTCATTTTCAAAATACTGTGTTTTTATGTTCTTTATAGTAAGCCCAGTAGGATCATAAAATGTCTTCATCCTGCGGTGAAAGGGACCACATAACTAGCCTCATAATTGAACATTTCATTTCACTTTAGCACTTACTAGTCTTATAAAAATCACTTAGGGAATGTCATTTTAATATTTTTTCTAAACACCAAATTTCTTTTCTAAATCTTAATGCCTCTTTTGTGAAAGAGTGTTTTAGACCTCATTTAAAGTTATTAGAGTTCTCTGATGAATATTTTAGAGATGGGTCTCATAGTGCTCTTAAAACTAAAGGAAAATAATAATAATAAAAAAGTCACTTTCATGTCAAGAAACTGAATTTATGCTTAATTCATCCAAAGACATTTAAATTAAAACGTATTTCATACATAATGTTAGATATCAATTCTTAACAAATATATGCAGTATTTTAAATTCTCATAGTATACTGCCAATTTGGAATAAACATAAATTTAAAATATGTCGACAAATCAATTTAAATATAGAACAAAACTATGTTTGGATGTTTTCATTGTTTAGACCTAAAATGTCCCACCAAGGTCTCTGTTTCAGAACCAGATTTGGGGATCATAACTGGATTATAGGAACGTTATCATCTATAGAGTAGATGAGTGAGATGTTCATTGCTGACTGCTCTGTTTGCAGGTGGGTCCTGCTGGGGAACAGTGGCTCACTGATGTCATAGCCTGGAGAGACGCACTGTGCCCATGTGTTTCTTCCCTCTTTGCTCAAGTCTGATACTTGGCTATCATCATGCACACAGTTCCTCTGCCATGCATATTTATCAAGCCTTTTCTGCACGGGAGAAAGCTAAACACCCACTCAACTATTGAAATTGTAAACCAAGATGTGTATCTCTTTCAGGTTGTAGCTAAGCATTTTCCCTCACGCATGGGAGCCTGTACACTTCCATTAGCCATCTCAGAGGTGGCCACAGCCATGGTGGAATGGGCTTTGGCCGCATCCATGCACTGCTGGAGTTTCGGGCATGAGGAACACAGGCTCTATGAGGCCACAGGGATTTCTTTCACTAAGATTTCAACAGAAGACCAGTATTTCAGCAGTGAGGTGAGGTCAGCCAAAAATGTCAACAGGGCTGAATTTCCTGTTCAGAGACATGAAAAAATAGGGCATGAACCTGTGAGAGTTAAGCAGAATGTACATTGAGACACCATGGAAAGAGGAGATTCCAAGAACATGGAAATTCTACTGAATAAAATGGCAAACAGTGAGTAAAGCCATTCACATTAGTTATTTTCCCTCATTGCTGAAACACAATTCCTGATACCCAAAATTAAAGCAGGAGGACCAGGGATCGAATTCAGTGACACAGGGCCTCACTGGCAAGTACAAGGTCTTGAGTTCAATTCCCAGTACAATAAATAAATAAATTAATTGATTAATAATAAATAGTAGAAAAATAAAGGAGAAAAACTTACATTAGCTTATTGTTTGTAGAGGTTTCAGTTCATAGTTGCCTGGCTTCAAGGGAAGGCGTCAAGTCACAGCAGCATAAAAAGCATAATGTAATGTTACTATAATTTAACAAGACTATGGGAGGGGAGACAACATAATCTTTTGGACTCACAGCTTACTACAACTATCACAGGATCTAGACATACAAGTCAGAATACAATGCTTGTCCTGATCTCTTTCACTTTTGCTTTGTTTCACTTTTATTATATTTTTCTATTAGTCCTTACTGGAATGGGAATGTTTATTATGTGTTGGAAGTCTCTCAATTTAGCTTTGTTATCCAGTTTTGGGGAAGAGTATTGAGTTTGTATTTACATAAGAAAGATGATCATGGTCACATTTGTTACACAATGCATAATTTATAGACAGACTAAAAAGTTTGCCAAATGCTTTTGCTTGTGAACTAAGTTGTTTACAAACAGCAATGTTTGTTAAATGAAATACTGTATTTTAATTTATTTTTCAAAGATAAACATGGAGCTGGCCAGATAGCTCAGTGGATTAAAGTGCCTGCTTAGGGACTTTAGCAGGCTCGGCTGTGCTGGCCCCAACCCAGGGGTGCTCTGAGACAGTGATTGAGAATGGGCGTGGTGGGGTGTGCCTGCAATCCCAGTGCTAGAGAGGCTGAAAACCAGGAGGATTACTATGAATCTGGTTTAGTAGTGAGACCATATAGACCCTGTACTAAATACATTTAAAAAAAAACCATGAATCTTCATGCTATGAGAGAAAAGAACAAGAAAATAATATGAGATGGTGACATATTAGCAATGATTAATTGACTTGATATATTATTTTGGTAGTGTTTCCATACCTAAGAATCACATGTTGGATGGTGTAAATAATACAACTTGGCTGTATCACAATTCTATAGTATACAAATCTCAGATCAATGTGTTGGCAGTATTGCTTTTATTCTGAGGCCTTGCTGTTTGTTGTGTAGATGGCCATGGTTTTCATATATCCTCATGGGCATCTTTCCTCTTTTATTGTCAATGTGAAGACTGCCTATTTTTGTAGAACACCAGCCTCAACCCATCAGCACTCATTTTAAATGAGTTCACTTTAACAGAGTTATTCCTGTAGAACTCCTCTTTCTAAATTCAGTCATATTCTGACATACTAGAAGATGTTAGAACTTCTTAACACTTCATCATATAAATTCTGCAGGACACAATTCAATCCATAGCAGGTTTCAAAACAAATCTATTTTTTAAAAAGAAACTATTAAGGATGGCCAAATGGCTCAGTGCATTAAAGCACCTGCAAGCAGGCACAGGGAATAGAGGTTCAATCTCTGGGCCTACCATTCTGGCCCGTCCCTGGAGCACACTGAGACAGCAACTGAAACTGTGCGTTGTGGTATGCACCTGTAATCCCAGCTCTTGGGAGGCTGTAAACAGGCGAATCATTACAAGTCTGATCTAGCAGTGTGAAATTGAATACCTGTAGACCCTTCCCTAAAATACAATCAATCAATCAATCAATCAATAAATAAAGCTATTTTGATTTTTGAAGGAGGATGAACCAAGATGGTGGAGTGATAAGCAGCAGAGAATTAGTCTCTCTGAGTGTTGCTATCCAGACATTGGAATATAGCAATGTGAGGGACAAAAGAGGGTGAGAAGTTGGTTCCCTGGGCCCAGGTAGGACATGATAATGAACTGAAACCCAAAGAGAGAGAAAAATTTTAACAATAAATAAGAAGGTTGCTGCTGGCACCGTCTCCCTGAGACTGTGTGAGAGAAGTGATTCAACCTGTGGACTCAAAGTGTCCTTGGTCCCCTCAGAGGCCTCCATGGAGAGAAGAAGCAGTGGAGGACAGCAACGGATGTGTAGGACATCACTTACTGGCAGTGAGTGCTGAGGGTTTAGACGTCCTGCAGGAGAGAGCAGTTGTCCAGCACTCATGTTGGGGAGGGCCCAACTGAGCTCAGAACTCAGAATGGCTGGGAGCTGCCTCCATGCTGTGGCCCACAGCTGGGCTGAGGACTACAGAAGGTACACTGGTGGCTGCAGGCTGCATGAAGCTGGTGTTGCCCAGAGGTTCAGGCTCTCTGAGATTACCCATTAATCAGCCAAAAGCTACTGCTGGCTTTTGGGAATAGATTGACACACATCAGTACTCTGCCTGCACATGTTATCTACCACTGTACAGCAGAGACAATGCTGGAAGACTTTTCCCCTTCTATCTTGTTTGTTTATTGTACTGTTGCTGTGATTTTGTTTTTGCTTGTTGTTATTTTATAATTCCATGTTCGATATTATTATTATATGAGTGTGACCATGGTTCCTAACCTCCTCGTGGTTGTTGTTCTGTTCTGTTCTCTTTTTGTTTTTATCCCTTCCTTCTCTCTTTCTTTATGGTATTCCGTACCACTTTCCCAAATTAGTGTAATCCCACTTGCTCCACCAACTTTATTTCTTCTTTTTTAAACTTTATCTCCTTTAATTTAATTAATTGATTTTTAGTTATTTTAAATAATACAAAGTGTTAAAAATTACAGTAAGAAAAGAAAAGAAAAAAATTAGAAACTCTATAGAATTTTACTGAACAATATAATAAGAATTTAACAATGGTTGATGTATTATATAACATTATCTTCAAATTAGTTGTTAGATTACCAGTATGAGCATGCAAAATTGGCATAAAAAGTATATAATTTTTAAAAAGTATAAGATACTAAAAAAAGAAAAAAAAAAGAGTATTAACTGTTCCTGTGAATAGACCAGCGGTACAATTACCCAACCAATCAACCTTTTCACTTCTTTCTTTTGTCCTTTTCCTCATTTCAGTTTTTCTTTCCCATTGAACAGATTCTTTCCTTTTCACAGTTGCTGTTATACCTTTTGTATTTTACTTCACTTTTCAGGTTCTCACACTTGTGAGACAATAGTTGTTTGTTCTTGCAGGTCTGATTTATATCCAACCTTATTTTTAATTTCTTCCTCTTCTTCTATTTTTCTATTTTCCCCTAACTTCTTTAAAATTTTCTCCTTTGACATAAAATTGACATACTAAGTACTTATGTACTGCATATAACTTTTTGGTATTTTAGATTTTGTTATCTAACTACAAATATAGTCCATACAGTTAAAGGTAACAAATTAATGATTACCCCAGTTTGTCATTTTCTGCATTGTGATCACTAATACTCTGAAAGCTAAAAGTGACATAACTTTTCTAAACAGCTATACTGCCTGTTATTCCAAGATTGAAACTGACTAAAAGAGCATAAAAGTACGGTGGCATAATGCCAAAGAGCCAGTGGGCTGGTCAAACAGGCAGCCACTATTCATCCCCAACAAATTAAAAGGCAAGATCTTCAAACAAACTCAAAACCACAAAACTAGTTACACTTGGAAGATACTTTAAAGAAGTAGCAATTTCCTAAGGATTTTAAATACCAGCATAAAATCAAACCACCAAAGGCAATTTACAAATATTACCCCAGGATTTAGACAGACAGACAGACAGACAGACAGACAGACAGACAGGACACTTAAAGAAGATACCACCCCAGACATCCAGTTAACCAAAAGCAAAACCAATAGGTAATGAAGTGGGCCAATTTGAAAGCTCTACTCCTGACTTTTCTGAAGAGGTAAAAAAAGGAAAGAGTGACACTCTAGAAAAAATCAAGTTGGAAATAACTTTGTAGATAAGTGCAGAGATAGTGACACACTGAAAATCATCCATAGCAAATGCTAACTCAGTCTTCTCCTCTGCACATGGATTATTCTCATTAGGAGGTCACATACTAGCTCATAGAACATAACTAATGTAAAGAATTGAAATTATTCCATGCATATTAGCAGAGCTTGGGGCAGTGAAACTGGGAATCATAATAAGAAAAGAAACTACAAACACTTCAAAAACACATGAGAATTAAATAGGATCCAACTGAACAACCAATGGGTCACAGATGAAATTAAAGAAGAAATTGAAGAAAAAATTAGACTTTTTCTGCTTTTGTAAGAGTAAAAAATAGTACAAGAAGAGAAAAATACAAGAGATCCAGAATTTCACTTAACACAATAATACAAATTTCACTGTATTTGTTGTAATGCGTAGTGTTATTTTCCAACTAATTGCTCACAATAACAGATATGTGCATGCAAAATTGGAAGAAGAATAAATATATAAGAGAAAAATGATCAACAATTGAAAAAGGAGAGAAAACAAAATAAACATTAGCTGTTCTTTTCAATACACCAGCAGACATCTAGCATACAGTTGTCCAAACCATCCTGTCTACATACATACATAAATCTCTTCCCCACACACTCTCTTGTCCTTCTCAACTCAGTAACTCTTTCCTTTTGAATAATTCCCTTTTCCCAGGATCTATTGTATCCTTCAGATTCCTTTTTACTCTTTCAAGTTCTCCCACTAAGGAGACAATATGATGTTTGCACATGCAGGTCTAATTTATTTCACTTACAAGATCTAGTTGCATCTATTTACTGACAAAAGATGCAAATTTTTCCTATTTTATAGCTGAATAATACTCCATTGTATTACACTACACTCTGTCAGTCTATTCCTTTTGTTTGGTGAATTGAGGACATTTACATTGACAGTTATTACTGCTTATTTTTCTCAGGTTATTTTCCTGCTATCCGTTCAGTACTTTCTCCCTATTTTTAATTACTTACTTTGTTTGATAGTTCCTTTCTGTTGTTTTTGAAGCTGTGGTTGTTTCTGTATCTTTCTAGAACATCTGTCAGTACACTCATAGGGTTGGTTTGTTGGTCATCAATTTCTTTAGTTGGTATTTGTCATAGAAGTATATTATTTCATCATTGAATTTGATAGATAATTTTTCAGGGTACATCAACCTTTCTCAGAAGGTATTTTCTTTTAGGACCTGAAATAGTTTATTTCAAGCTCTTCTTGATTTGATGATTTGTTTTGA
The DNA here is from genome assembly GCA_002564305.1 of Octomys mimax. NCBI lineage: Eukaryota > Metazoa > Chordata > Mammalia > Rodentia > Octodontidae > Octomys > Octomys mimax. The sequence continues at coordinate 721 of NDGM011227779.1, read as the reverse complement.
GAAATCTGCACAAGATGGTTAAGGCAATGATCCTGAGAATCTTCAGCAGGTTTTTGAAACTAGCAGTCAATTGGTTGGATTTTCACCCTGATTAACTAAATATGCTGATACTTGTGAACTAAGCAACTGTACTGAAGATAGAAATGTGTATTACAAGGGTCATGCTTGGAATGCCTGTCACTCTGGTATTTTAAATATGTACTGCTTGTCATGTCATACCAATTACCACCATATTGTCTCTTAAGTAAATATTTGTTTAAAAAAAGGGGGGGAGGTAATAAATGAAAACAACAGACAAAAAAAAAGTTCTAGGACTGTCCTGCAACAATGCAGTATATGGTTAGATTTCTAAATTTCTGTGTAAAAATATGTAATTGTTTATTCCTATTTTAAAA
>NDGM011227772.1:6701-18938 GCA_002564305.1 Octomys mimax | reverse complement strand
GCGCTTATTCTAGGGAGCCACCTCCCTGACACTCAAGATCATGTGTTTTCCATGGTGGTGGTCTCTTTCATTAATTTCTTTGCCAGAGCCTAAACAGAATAAAATGTTAAACTCATAGAAAACCTTGAATAGCACTTTGGGGAAAGAAGTATTTTAAAGGAGGTATTAGTGCACTGGGACACCAAACATGGAAATAATTTCACCTCATCATAGAAGGCAAGATGGGGTGGAACGGTGGGGAAAAAACACAAATTTCAGTATAATTCCAGGCAGCCAGAGCCCTGATGTATGTGCTCGTTCTTCGAGAAGTTGGTTCATGTAGGCTACTGTTTCAGCAACTCAGAATTTTTAAAATGCTAAATCGGGGGCCAGCAAGATGGCTCAGCGGACTAAGTGCCTGCTTAGGCAAGCACAGGGACTGGGGTTCAATCCCTGGCACCACATGCTGCACTGGATGTGCCTGCCGCTTGGGTGTGGTGGCGCATGCTTGTAATCCCAGCACTGGGGAGGCTGTAAATAGGAGGACCACTATGAATCCGAGCTGTGTAGTGAGACCCTGCAACAACCAAATACGATAAAAAATAATAAAAATTAAAATTAATAAAATGCTAAATCAAAGTTGATAAGAAATCAAAAATGGTTGTAACATATCCCATTGGCTTTCTTTCAGCCCTGTTCCTTGTGGTCACTTAGTACTCTGCTCTTTTTTTGTTTGTTCTGTTTCAGAGAGGAGCAAGTAGAATAGCTTGTTCTCCGTGGAAATTCCTAACAGTGAAGTAGTAGAGAACCATATGAGGAATGAAGGAAGGAGCCCTTATCGGCGAATTGTACACGTCTCCCTGGTAGCTGTGAGATAAATAGATTTCCAGAAATCTAGACCGAGTTCTAGATGTGCTGTGACTAATTGTCTGCTCCTTACATCACATATTCTGCGCTGTCTTTGCATTTTCTTCCCAGGAGTCTGTTGATTCTGGAGACTAAATTGGTGAGGAGGCTGCCTTCTTTCGTGGAATTAACAGTGCGTAAATGTTGTGACAGCAAGAATCAGATCTGGGAGCAGCATTCTAGGGTTAGGAAGTGCAGTTCTTTGATAAATCCTAAAAAGTTGCTCACACTTAATAATACCTGATACATATTTTCAAAAACTTAATGCTAGTAAAATGTTAATATATGCTAGTGTGACATTCCGTCAGCAGGACTGCCTTTCTTTGTTTTTTGTTTTTTTTCTTTTTCTGTATTTTAGGGGAAGGTCTACAGGGTGTTCAGGGTCTCACTACTAAATCGGACTCATAGTGATCAGCCTGTTTACAGCCTCCCAAGAGTTGGGATTATAGGCCCGCACCACCATGCCCAGTCTCAACTCCTGTCTCAGCACACCCTGGGGGCGGGGAGGAGGGCAGCACAGCAGGTGGCACAGCAGGCCTGGGGATCAAATCCCCAGCCCCTGCGCCTGCTTTCAGGCTCTTTAATTCACTGAGCTATTTGTCCTGAGTGCTGCCTTTCTAACAGCTTTGCCACCCTGGCCGGCCAGCATGGGTGGAGATGTCTCTACTATTGTTTCCATCTTGGAGGGCAGACCTGAGGTTCAAGCCCTTTTCTTCCATCAGGGGGGTGTTTTTATCCCCACAATCTTCTCCACACCCTGCGTTGTTTTACTGTTAAGGACAGTGGACTATTTACTTCCATCCAGCATCTTATTCCAATTTGGATTCAGATACTTTTAACATATTCCTCAAGATCTGAGAAGCTCAGTTCGTGCTCCTTTATGTTAGTGTTCATCAAGTTCTGTTCTTTTTATTCATTCCAGTGCACTTCTGAGAATGGATGAGGGTAACGAAAGAGCAGAGTGTGCCTTGTCTCCACCCTCCTGCGGGTATCCACAGGTCAGTTTTGTGTGATCACAGAAATCAAATGGAAGAAGAAGAAACAGCTCATAAATGCAGCGAAGAAGGGGGAAAAAATCCTAGAGTTGTAGTTTAAATAATAACCCAAGCTTCCTTCCTGTAGATATTTTAGTGTTTATTGAAATTCAGAGGACCAGCCGCATAGCTCAGCAGATTGAAGCGCCTGCTTAGTCTGACTCAGGAGCTGGGGTTCGAGCCCTGCCCTGCCCTGCCCTGCCGGCCCTGCCCCCAGTGCCTGCTGAATATGTGATGGAGACAGTGTGGTGGTGCCTGTAATCCCAGCGCTTAGGATGCTGAAGAACAGGAAGGATCACTACAAGTCCAATCTGTGTTGTGAGACTGTAGAACCTGTGGACCCTGTACTAAATTCATGAAAGAAAGAAAGAAATTTAAGATATAGCAGACTTTTCAGTTTGCATGAATATACAGTGGTACTTCAGGTCACGGCTAATGTGTTCTACAATTTAGGAAAGGATGTCCACATTTGTGGGGTTTTTGTTTTTTTTTCTGGGAAAGATGGCTGCAGCTGTGTCTCTTACTCCATGCAGAGTGACAAAGCAAAATGAAATTTCGGCGTGCACTTCTGTTTGTGAGCCAAATTATTTGCACACAAAAGTGTCTGTGCCCCCAGGGACCACCGTATTTATCCACCATATGTGGGAGACACAGAACCCACCGCTGTGTAAACACAGGTTGGAGACCACCCCTGAAGCTTGCTGTCGTGGTTCCTCCCGCGTCCTTTCGTTCCTAGTCTCTTTTCTGTGCAGTCTTGTCTCCAGTACCTGGGCGCACGTGGCATTTGCCCGTCATAGCTTCGTCCTCCCCTGTGCTTCTAGTCTGCTGCCGCAGCCGTTCCATCCTCTCCAACCTCTGGTACCAGGCCGTATCCCACACGAGCCACTACTTAAACCTGCAGCTCTTCCAGGACACTGAAGCATGCCCCCTCTGGCCACAAACCAGTCTCCATCTGTTAAACCTAATTGTTCTCTTTTCCTTACCCTGCTGCTTCCTTAGCTTCTGGCTTTGATGTTTTTGGGGTTGTCATCATTGATATTCTCTCCTTTCGGTACCTTTTGCAGATGGTTGTCGCCCCAGATTTTCCTCAGTAATGCTTCCTCCAGAGTTCCTTTCTGTCAGTGCTCTTGTCTGCATCCAGTGTCTCAGCCACCACCATCGTGTTGGAGGTGTGCGCGGGCTCAGAGACGCTCCGCCTTCTATCGGGTGCATGTTCTTCAGCTTACAGACTCCTATGCAGAACTCACATTCTCTGCTTCTTCTCACCCTTTCTCCAAGTTCACTTAAGGTCACCAATTTCTCATTCTCCGCAGCGAGAAATCCCTGAGTCAGCAAGGGAGGGGACGTGGTCTCCTGGCACACCACTGGAGGAGATCCCTCCGGGTCTGAGCGCACCTGTATTCACACCGTCTGTGGCCGCCGAACTCCACGGACACCTGTTCTTCCCATCTTCAGCACCAGCTTTCTCACACTTGGATCCAGTTCTCCGTGTTCTTCTCTTGGCCTGAAACACATTTCCGTTCTTTTGTGCATGAAGACGAGCTACTAGACCATCAAAATGCATTGAAAGAATAATCTTTGGTGTCGTGACTCTGGATAAGGATTTTGTTCTGTGTGGATCCACACTACTTGGTTCATATTGCCAGTTTAGAGCAATTATATTACTATTTTTTGTTATTAATGCCTGTTTCTTCCTCCCCCATCCAGCTCCCCATACTAAGTGTACCAGAACATGATCTTTTTTTCTTCCTTTTTTTTTTCATTTATGAATTTGGTACAGGGTCTCACTACACAGCTGAGACTCATAGTGATCCTCCTGTTTTTCGCCTCTCCAGCACTGGGGTTATAGGCATGTGCTACCATGCCCAGACTTAATCCCTGTCCCTGGCTGAGCACACCCCAGGGGTGGGGCTGGTGCAGCATGGAGGACGGGATCAAGCCCTGTTCCCTGCACTTGCTAAAGCAGGTGCTTAGTCCACTGAGCTATCTCACCAGCCCTCAGAATGTGGTCTTCTTGAAGTCAAGAATAATGCTTAACATTATTATGCTTTATAGTTTTGCTAAACAATACAAATGGAGAAGAAGGACCAAGATTCATTCCATGGGTTGGATGGTCTAAACCCTGGACTAATCTAAGAATGATTTCTGGGCTGGCAAGATAGTTCAGTGGTCTGAAGTGCCTGCTTGGGCAAGCTCAGGCAACACACAAGGACCATAGTTCGATCCCAGGCACCACATGCCATGCCAGCTCTGCCCCCAGGGCGGGCTAAGTTGGCCTAAAGAAAGAAAGATTTCTAAAAGTATATGGATGCCAGCTCCTGATTATTTATACCGGCATATGTAGCTTTCTAGGGCTGAGCGCTCATGCATTTGAGATCCCATGCTCCTTGGTAACCAGGAGTAGCACGGTACTCTGGGTAACGAGAGGAGCTCATTCTGCTCAAAATGTGGCACAGAGAACTCCACCAAAGAGAGGAAGAGCTGGTGAGAGGACGTGGAAGCCTTCAGCACAACCTCGAGCTGCTCACTGCCTCCACACTTGGAAGACTTCACTTACTCAACTGATTCTTAAAAACCACGGCACAGCCCGAACCAGGGACATCCTAGCTGAGGAATCTGCGAGCTCCCCACTACGTCAGGAAGAAACCTGGGACAGGATCCCACACTCTGTCTCCTGAGCTCGCCAGAACAGCCCATCACTCACTGCGGTAACCCCGGGGGAAAGTCATAAACGCCAGTGACTGAAGAACACAGAGGAAAGAGTCACAAGAAGTGTTGGCCTGTGGGACTTTCGCAGTCACTGGAACTCTGACTTGAGCCCAGCTGTCACCAAGGCTTCCGCGGGAGGAAGAGGTAGCGTGGTGAGCCCCCCAAAGGTCTAGACTACATGGGGTGCCGCAGCGCTCATGGCGCTGCGGATTGCCAGACTTGGCAGCGGTATCCTCCAAGTCTAGGAAGAGGAAAAAGAGGTTGAAAATAGCATCCTAAAGATAAAACGTTCAGGAATACCTCAGTGGGATGGATGAGGACGGAAGAGCAAAGTGACCATGGGATGGCGTTGCGGGCTGGGAGTGGCGTGTGGCAGCCTAGGAGGCCGCAGTGACAGAATCGGATGCCACTCTACAGAGGTGAAAGAAAGTCTGTGCTTTCAGAGGTGGGGTTGCAAGGAAGGGCTGTGACCCGGCAGCCCAGGTCAGCATTGGGCAGGATGCAGCGAAAATAGGACTGGGCGCCACAGGCGCGGTTGCCGCAGGAAGAAGCCAGAAGGCAAAAGTGCAGGAAAAACAGGGCTCGCCTGGAGTGCTGCTCTCCCTTTCATCCAAAGAAAGAAAGTCACTTCCTTCATGCCGCATATCTTACAGGGGTATAAAGGCCCAGGGGAGACCGTGTCCCTGCAGCTGGGTGCGCCTGCGTGTTGGAGCCCTTGTCGCCTCCTTTATTTGCAGGGTCGCAGATCAACTGTCCTGCCTCTCATGACACGCCTGTTCCCCACGCATTTGTCCTGGAGGGAGACAGATCGTGAAGGAGTTAGCACCACTCAGCCGTGAAGTGGGAGAAGAGGTGATGACCTCTGGGGTGCTCACGGAGGCGCCGCTGCTGGCGCTGGCACCAAGTGCCGTGCTGTGAACGTCCCACTGTGCTGCTTCCTGGTCAGGTCTGTGTCTGCTTTGGTGCTCCTTGGTACTTGGCGCAAAACTGGAACTCTTTCTGAACTGTTGCTTCTGGGATCTGTACTAGGTCCCCTTACCCATGTTTGGTGGCACCAGATTGTAGGCTGTAAGGCATGTGGCTCTTCTAGGCTCTGTTGAGCTCCACACAGCGACTGCTGGCTTGCCTGACTCGGGGAAGAAGTTAGTTCAGGTATACTTCCGACAGCTCCTGTGCCTCTCTGCTATCTCCTCATTCGGAGTTCATGGAAGTTATAAGATGTGCAAATTATTTATGGGAGTAATGTGTGTATGTGTGTGTGTGGATGTGTGTGTGCCTGTCTGTGTGTTTGTGAATAATGAGAATTCACTCAGGCTTTCTACTTAAATTATCACTGGTATTTAGCTGTATCCCAATGTAGGTCTCTAACAAAAATGTTCAAATATTAATTAGCTATATCCACCTATTATATTGTACAGCCTTGTATTTTAATTAACTGTCCCCTACGATCATTCGTTTCCTGTAGTTAAACTTTAATTTGAAAAATGAGGTTGTAGATTATCTTTCTCTTCTCTGTCCCTTAGGAAATTATATAGAGCTGATCAGTAAGTTTTGGCTGATTAATCAGTTGCCAGGTAGCAGCTTATTTCTTTAATCTTTCCATTTGAGACCGTGTCATTTGCTTTTCCTTAAATTCAAGCCAGTAAACTAGATTGGTGCTGAAAGAAGAGTAGGTACTGTCCCTGTATTCCTTTTTTTTTTTTTTTTCAGTCACAAGCACCTGTGGAATTCAGAGCCTGTTGTATTGGCCACGAGTGCTCTTTTGAACAAGCTTAACTTCCTCATTATTCAGTGAGAAAACATGTATTGAGTGCTTCCTCTGAACTTTAATTCTAAAGTAGGGAATTAAGTAGATAAGTGTGTGCTCTGCTCTCATAAGACATGTAGATTAGCTGGGGATACCACATCAGAGAAGGTGAGCAAGGAACTTCGGCAAGTTGAGTTCCATGAAGATAAAGAACAGGAATCTCTGCAGTAAGAGGAAGAGATTAAGTTCAGGTTGCCATAAGAGAGTACTGCAGGCGAGGTGACTGAGAACATTGCCAAGGATTTGGTTCTGTCCATGCTGGAGGTGGGTAGCCCACATCCGGGTACCAGCGCACAGGGCTTCCAGCGAGGGCCCCCGTTTGCTCCTGCTTCCAGCAAGGCCGCCCCCCTTTGCTCCACACAGATGCTGCTATGTCCACAGTGGTGGAGAACGAGGAGACAAACGGCTCCACTCCTGAAGGCCCATCTTTCTAATGCTGTCACTTTGGGCTTAAAATATTAACTCAGTTGCAAGTAAGTTGTGTATTGGAAAATACAGCATTAAAGCCGAAGGCTGATGAGTTACGAGGTAGCCAGTTTAAGCTAACAAAGATGGAGCCTCGAGGTTGTACAGCCACCTGGATGTCATCCCCGAGGCGTGCAGGACAGCTTGATGGTGGTCGGAACCCAGAGAGGGGCTGCATGTTTGGCCCATGGTGATCAAGAGGACTGAGTAGTCTAGCAAGGTGAGAACTGTGTGCTGTACGCCCACATTAAAGCTCTGTGTCAAGGAATAGGGATTGGCCTTGGAATGTGATGGCGGAGCTTCTGGGATCTTGACATCAGGAGAATCTACAGGGTCTGATGTCTTAAGAACGATCACTCTCATTAGCAGATGTTCAGATTGCTGTAATCTGTGGATTTCAGGGTGACTGTGTTAGGTCCTTGTGTGTATTTAGTGTATTTAGTTAGGTCCTTGTGTGTATTTGCGAAGGCAGTTTAGGGAATCAAGGTTCCTGTGTTTAAATTACATTCTCTCTGGCTTTTTAGGTGGTGGTGTGCAAACTGCTACTTTAGTTCTTGCTTTTATATTTTTCTTTGTATTTTAGTACAAGGTCTACAGGGTGTACAGGATCTCACGATGTAGACCGGACTTGTAGTGGCCCGCCTCCCAAGAGCTGGGATTACAGGCGCGCCACCACACCCAGTCTCAGTCACCTGCTCAGCGAGCCCCAGGGGGCGGGGCCAGCACAGCACCCCACACCAGGGAGGGAACCCCACCTACTGCATCTGCCTAAGCAGGCACTTTAATCTGCTGAGCTATTTGGCTGGCCCTAGCTCCTGCTTTCTTAAACATTACCGTGGCGTGTTTTCCGGCAGTGAATTTTAATTCTCTTCAAGCACTCTATATAAATCTGCTCGTAGGTTGCTATGCCAGTAATACTTCTTGTATATATTGGGTCAAGTAGATCTAATTAGCATTCCTAGAAAATAACCTGCGTTATTTATGCCTGTCTGGAGACACTTATTAAATCTTTCATTACTCATCTTTGTCCAAGAAAAAGCAGCAGTTTAATTTGTAAATAGAATACAGTGTTCATAGTTAAGAACTTTTTTATTTTCATTGTAATTACTGTACCTAATTCTTTTGGTTCCCAACTCTCCATTGAATGTCAAAGGTGTACGTGATCTGAGTCAAATGCCACGACGGTGGAGGAGGAACAGCAGAGTATGTGTGACTCTCACAAGTTTTGAGAGCAGGGACGGTGAACCTTTTAGAACTTCCAGTGACAGAATCAGCTTGTTGTGGTCCGTGTGCCACAGGTTCACCATCACGGGCCTAGAGCTACAGGGAAGGCCCACAGGGGCACGTAAGATGACAGTACAATGCGCTGGTCGTGTAAAAGCCCATGCTGAGAACCCAGGCGTGGGAAGCAGTTTGCCTCCAGGAAGATCAGTGCCCTTTCTTAGCTGAGGTCCGCCGCTGTTATTCTCAGGTCAGCATTCTCCATTTCGGATGTTACACGCAGCAAAGCCGAGTTCCAGGTCTGGTAACACCTTCACTGGCGCGTAATCCGCATACTATGAATTTCGACCTGCTCACGTGTACACGTTCAGTGATTTCTTTTAGTTTAGTTTGCTGCCAAAGTTGTGCTGCTGTCCCACTCTGTAAGTGCAAGACGTTTTCCTCACCCTCTCTCTGCAAAACCCTTATAGCTTAGCAGTCACTCTGTGTAATGCTCCCCACAGCCCTTGGCAGCCACACTGATTTGCCTTCGATCTTTATGGGCTTTTCACTATGGTTTGTATCCAGAAGTCTCCCCCAAATGTTGCGTTTGAAAGGCGGTGGGATCCGGGGATGCTGTGCTGATCCACGGGTTCTGAACTGAGGAGTTCAGTAGCGCAGTGTGCTTGTGGTAACATGCATCCTTGTCAGAGAATGCGGATTACTGAGGACAGGCCCTGGGAGGCAGGATTCTTGGCCTGTTCCATTCTTTCCTAACACCTTTTACTTCTTTCTTTCCAGGCGAGACCCACCAGTACTGTTTTGAATAGAAATCAAGTCACTTTGATGACGCACATGCTGGTCTTCCTGTTCATGTGTTAGGCGGAGGGATTCAGTCTTTCTCCATTGAGTGTGAGGTTAGCTGTAGAATTTTCATAGATGACATTTAACAGATTGAGAGAGTTTTCTGCTATTCCTAGTTTTCTAACAGGTTTTTTTTTTTTTTTTTTAATAGCAAAATGTGGATTTCACTGAAAGCTTTATCTGCAACCTTTAGGATGGACAAATAATTTTTTTCCTTATTTATTTATTGGATACATGCAGCTCTGACTCAACAGGAGGTTGATCCTCCTGTCTCAGCCTCCCCAGCACTGGGATTACAGGCATGCGCCACCATGCCCAGCTTTGGGCCCAGCCTGGCATGCCTGGGGATCTAGGGTGGTGTAACACGCAGTACTGGAAATCGAACCCGGATCCTTGCACTTGCCAGGCAAGTGCTTAGACTGCTGAGCTATCTCTCCAGCCAGTTTTTGTTCTTTATTCCACTAGGATGGCATATTAATTGACTTTCAGATGTTGAACCAACTTTGCATTCTCACAGTAAATTACAGTTGGTGATGAGGAATAATCTTTCTGATGTGTGGCCGGCTTCAGTTTGCTACTGATTTGTTGATGGTTTTTGCCCATAAATTCATAAGGAATGTAACTGGCAGTTTCCTTTGGAGGTCAAGACTTTGCGTTCAGTGTTAGCTATGTTTATTTCTGCTCTCCCTTTTTGATTTCTGCTCTACGTTATTATTTCCTTCCTTCATCTAGTTCTTGGTTTGTTTTGCTCAGATTTTGGTAGCTTTTCTAAAAACTAGATTCTCGGCTTTGGAGATTCATAGACACTTAGAACAGCTGGTCTAGGAGGCTGCTATGAAGACAGGAGGAGAGGCAGGAGACTAGGGCAAGTGGAAAATGCCACGAAACATAGTTTTCTTACCAAGATTCAGTCATTTTTTGAAATGATTGGTCTTTGGGTTGTTACAAACTTTTGTTAATCTCAGGACTTCTATAAAAATGGATTTTGATTCGGTTTTTCCAGTATTCTTACTCGAATATTGAAGCCCTTTCCTCCTGCATTCTATTTATTATTTTATTTTAGGGAAGGGGCTAGAGGGTGTTCAGGGTCTCACTACTAGATCAGACTCATAGTGATCTGCCTGTTTACAGCCTCCCAAGAGCTGGGATTACAGGCGTGCGCCACCACACCCAGTCTCAATTGCTGTCTCCCTGGGCCCCAGGGGCAGGGCCAGCACAGCAGGCCTGGGGATTGAGCCCCTGGCCCCTGTGCCTGCTTGCAGGCGCTTTAATCTGCTGAGCTATTTGGCTGGCCCTCCTGCATTCTAGAAGCACTTCTTTGTAGTATTGTTTTGGCAGGATCTGAGCCAGAGAGAATGTTCCACAAAAGGAGACAGTGGCCACACAGAAGAGAAGATGATACAATGTAGATGATAATTAAAACCCTTCTCAACTGTCTGTTATGGGGAAAAATAAAATATGCTTGATGGTCAGTCAATGTGTCCCAAGGACATTAGACTGCTAGTTGTCATGCCGTAGGACTCCAGGTTATTTTTAGTGTAGTGAGGAAATTCTAATGTGTTCATGTACTCAACTAAAATACGTTATTTTCACTGGGTTGAGCTCAGTGGGTCTTTAAAGGTGGGCCATTTGAGCAAAGGACACGTCAGACTGTACCACAGGGGCACAGCACATGTGTTCCCCAAAACTGTTACAACACAGCACACATGTGAGCTCTGTGCCCTCCCTTATTTAATATTGATCACCAGGCTGATTTGATGATTGCTGATTTTATTCTGATGTGGACACCTAAAGACTGAGGCCCATCCCCAGTCACAGTGGCAAGTCCAGTAATGTGTGTGATTCTCTAATACACAGTTGCTCTTGATGTGCTCACTTCAAACTGCCCTGCGTCTCTTGAGATGTTACATAGTAACGCACTTCTAGAGAGAAACTTCAGCATGATGCTTTTCATTTTTACTTGGTTTTTTGTTTTTTATTTTATATTTTGTTTGATACAGAGTCTCACTAACCAGCTAGGACTCATAGTGATCTTTCTATGTCAGTCTCCCTAGTGCTGGCAATACAACCATGGGCCACCAAGCCTGGTTGCAGGGCCAGCACGGTGCACCCAGGGTTCCGGGACTGGCACAGCACGCAGTACTGGGGATTGAAACCAGGTTCCAGTACTTTCCAGGCAGGCACTTAGACCACCCAGCTATTTCTCCAGCCCTATTTGTTTATTTTTTTTAATTTTAATTTTTTTTTTTTTTAATTTTAAGGATATAGAAAAAATCATGAGAAATGATACAGAATTTCACTAAGCAAAATAATAGGAATTCAGCCATGGTTGTTATATTGCATAATTGTATTTTATAATAAGTAAAAATGCACAGTATGGAAAAATAAAATTAAATATATGTTGAGTGCAAAACAATTAGCGTGGCAGTTGTGTCTGTGCATCACAGTGGCGGTGCTTACTTATTTATTAGAAAGTATTCAGGAGCACTTACTGTGTGTCAGAAACCGCACTTGAGTGGGCACAGAGTGCTGAGGGAGAAAGAAAATTTCTGCCCTCCTGCTGCTTATGGTCATTCCCCTGGAGGAAACCTATGGCAAGTAGTGTTTACATTTGAAAAAAAAAAATGTTTACAGAGAAAAATCCTAAAGAGGAGAGGCAGAGAACGGAGCTCTGTGCTGTAGGTGCTCGGGAAGGAATGAACTAGAGCTGTGGCGGTTCACTGTGGAGCCCTAAGCATGTGAGGGCGCCCGTGCTGGGTGGAGGCGGTGGCGAGGGTGGAACCTGCCAGGCGGACCTGTGCCCAGCGTAATCACGGCCGGCCAGCGGGTCCTTTGCGTGTGCAGCAGAGCCTCGACGAAAGCAGCCCGAGGTGCTGCTACCAAAGGTTCCTCGACGGCAGCTCTCCTCAGTCAGGGCGGACCTGAGAGTTCTGCGTGAGGCGGGCAGACACTGCAGAGCCCCGCGAGAGAGGCGAGGTGACCTGGACTGTGTTTTGTCCAGATCATTCCGCCTGCAGAGCAAGCACAGGCTGGAGGTGTGCACGGGCGGACACAGGCCTCCTCTCAGGGGCTGCTGTGACACCATGGGAGAAAGGCAATGATTTTGATAAAAGAACTAGCCATTTTGGAGTATTTCTTTGATTCGAAATGCAGTTGTCAGTCAAATCCCCTTAGGATTTACCCTGAAACCCTGTACCTCAGATTGTAGATCCTTTGTTAGTGTCAGCCATGTGAATGAGTCACGGCCATTGCTTGGCCAATGTGCTCTCTGTG
>NDGM011227761.1:7915-21043 GCA_002564305.1 Octomys mimax | reverse complement strand
TAGACTGGTGCAACCATTATGGAAATCAGTATGGAGACTCCTTAGAAAACTAAGACTGGAAATACCATTCAATCAGGCTATCCCCCTGTTTGGAATTTTCCTAAAAGAACTGAGAACATCATATCATAGTAACCTATGTGCACCTATGTTTATAGCAGCACAATTTGTGATAGATAAACCTTGGAAACAACCAAAATGTCCATCACCTGAGGAATGGATATAAAAGATGTGGGGTTTTTATACAATGGAGTATTACTTAACAATAAAGAAAAATGGACTCAAAGCCTTCACAGGTAAGTGGATGCAACTTGAAGCTATACTCATAAGTGAAATAAACCAGACCCACATGTGTAAATATCGTATTGTCTCCCTAAAGTAAGAACTCAAAAGAAGAAATAACAATGAAAGGTATAACACAGAGGGAAAGAGAACATAAGAATTAAATAACGAAGGGGAGAAAATAGAAAAAGACAGGAAATATGGCAAGGGCAAAACCACACATTTATATAAACAAGATGGTGAAGGCAATGGTCCTAAAAATTTCTATCAGGTTTTTGAAAATAGTGGTTAATGGGTACAATTTTCACCCTGACTAACTCTGTTTCTGATATCTGTGAACTGAGCAACTACACTGAGGACAGCAATGTGTAATACTGAAACCATGCTTGAAACACTTGTCATTTTGGTCTTCTGAATGCATACTGCTTCTAATGTCATATCAATTATTGCTATACTCTCTTTAAAGTAATTGATTGTAAAAAAAAAGGTAATAAAAGAAAACAGAAGACAAGAAAAAAAGTCATATAACTGTCCTGCTACAATGTTATATATGGTTTGATTTCTAAATTTCTGTGTAAAAAATGTGTCATTGCTTTTTCACATTATATAGGGATTTAAATTGTAGAATATCCATGGCTTTTGGAAAATAGCAGTTCCATTTTACGTCTAAGGCATTTGATATTCAGACAGATAGTGATGTTAAGCTCAATTCCCTTTGTTACAGTGTAATAATATCATTAAGCTTCTTTTCTGGATGTTTCACAACTAAAGTTGGCAGACCAAAAATTAGAGACATAGATGGGCTAAAATGATAGCTAATATTTTGGCCCTAGTTCTTCAAGGTCAGTGAGGACTCAGGACATAAGAGAATGTGTACTGTGACATCCTGTAATGCAGTGGTGTCCCAAGTTTTTCTGATCAAGGAGATTATGGGGCCACAGAGGAAAGTGATTGACAATGTATAGTGTGATTAGGGAGAGTCACCTAAAGTGAAAAATTTCTCTCAGGCTTTCACAGAGAGCAAATTGGTCATGCAATAGCTGTGACTCATCAGATGGCTAACACTGATAAAAGATCTATAAGGTGCTGTACATAGTCCCAGGGTAAAATCTGGGGGTATTGGACTGACAATGTTAGATACCAAAGTTACATTTTTAGTTATATAGGTCTTGCTTTAACTCGGTCTTAACCATGAAGCAGAAAAGTATAAGAGGTATAAAAGTAATACCATATTAATATGCTGAGCTATAAAAGGCTCAAGTCAACAACTTTGGACAATTGCCTATTGTACTGATAACTCACTACTTTTATGGATTATTGGGACTCTATTGGGTTGTTTTGCTGAGTTCAAGTGCCTACAATGTTTAGACTGGCTTCAAGTATGAAAAAGTTCTTTAAAGTCTTCTCTAAATACAGCTTCTCTAGCAGCAGTGGAACACCCATCTCTGATAAAGCAAAATAAAAAAGGAGGATATGTTGGGGGCCATGAAACTAGAAAATAGATCAAATGTGTGTAGGTGGGTCTAGGCCTCAGTCCCCAAAGCAAACAAGCTACCTCACTCCTGACATAAACAGCATGTCTGGTTAAGGTCAGCTATTAGTCACTAGGCAACCTAGTTTTATGTGTCACTAACTTTCCAAAAATATAAATAAATGACTGTTTTGTTGTAAAAAATATGTGTACATATATATATGTATGTATACACAAGATTCATTAGATATACAGCTACTTTCTCTTAATTCATTGAGAAGGTTTGCACTTATATTGTTTAAACAAAGTTATATCTGCATCTTGTCCTCTGAATAACTACTATGAAGAGAACAATATGCAATGTATTAATTATTGTAACTATCATATTAATCTATTTTGAAACTATTTCATTGCTCTTTTGTCTTTTTCTCATTAAAATGAATACAAAATAAAATAAAATTAAAAATAATATTTTTTTCAATCTTTGTTGTATTCATCAACATAGGTGTGAATTATGGGCTCCATCAACACAATTTTACTTTGAGAAAAGGTTTGTTTCCTTTTCCTCTCTTGGGATCATTGTTGACATCCAGTATGTTTTGGACCCCTAATATGACTGCCGGGGAGGAGAGACGGAAACTGTCCTTGTGAATACTCTCCGCATGTATGATTTGGATTGAGTAAACACTAACTTTAGGTCTTCAGTTTAGATTTCTGTTGGACAGACACCTGAATATTCATCTATTCCAATAAGTTCTTTCAGGAGCAGAAAGGCAGCTTTTGAAATTTGGTTAAAGCTCAAAATACCTGGTTTTAAGAACCTCTGGTTTATGTTCATTCTCAGAACATATTAAGAAAATATGAACAGTAAATGGTGGGTGCATGGTTCCAAAAATTTCAAAGTGTCTCCCTGTTATATAAATTCTATTTCAAACACTAGAGGTTAAAATGTATCAGAATATCTGTAATTGGCTGTTGTTACTAGCATTTTTAGCATCTGCAGCAGTGTTACCTGTCTCTGGTACATTTATTTCATGTCTCTGAGGTATAAATGTACAGTTATTTTTGTAACTATTTCTTTTGAACGATAACTATTTTCTCTCTGCTCCTACCTCTGTCCATTTGGTCTCCAGTCTCTATCCACCCAAAACCTCCTCCCAGTTGTCCCCCTCCCTGAGGTTTCCTCCCATGAAAGAAAGAAAGATTTTTTGTTTTAATAAACAGGCATCTAAATACAGTACTTCTGCACTGGACCTGAAACCATGTCCTCATTTTGATTGTCAGTGTAAATTCATATAAGAAATAATAACAGAAAAGGAAAAAGTGAACATAATATAAATAGAGCATTTGGAAGGACTAAATATGTAAGAAAATGTTCAGCTTTTACACACTTGAAAGTTTAATTACCCCAAATTAATCCAAATATAATAATTTAATCATTCCCTCCCTAAATCAAGATTACCCATGAGAAAGTCTACAAGAGTCCTAAATGGATAGTTTGAAAAAGCATAGCCAAAATCACCAAATGTTTCACGGTGTTAGTTGAAAATTGGATGGCTCTAATTTTAGGTTTAATACATATTCTTTATAGAAATATTGTACATTATGAATAAATATGAAACTGGTCACTTACAACTTTTCAAAAAATTGCAAAACTTCATTTAAATAATCTAGCATTTAAGACCTTACCCAAGTGAGCCCAGTGTGTGTTTCCCTTACTCAGCACTCCTGTAAAATACCTCAAAGTTAAATTGAACTCCATGTTAATTTCCAAACATGCTCATTTTCAGCATACCTACTAAGAATTTCCCATCATCCTATTCCTATCCCATCTGTTTAAACCTAAACAGAAATTATGCATCTCTACCTCCTCAGAATACTGACAGGATCTGTACCAATGCTCATTTTATAGTTAGGCCCAGGTAACTTTTCTTTTCCAATAAACTCCCTGAGAGAAGAAATGTGCTTTACTTTTCTAAATATTAGCTCAGTGTTTTGCATAGAGGAAGCATTCAATAGATATTGATCAACATGAATGCTGTTAATCAAAGACCATACATTTTAAGAGAAACAAAGTTGGCTTTATTAATTATGTTTTTTCTAAAGGTATGGCCAAAGTCTTAAAAAAGATTTTTCTGAGAGGTTTTGTTGGATTTTTGTTCTTTTGTTTTGTTTTAAATTTGATTCTGGGTAAAATACATTTTCTTCTTTGATAGCTCAAGTGAATCATGTACTAACTAAATTTAAACTATCAACCTCTTCACTCTTTTTAGTAATCAAGTTGATTAACATGATATTATTTATATTCCTAAGGCACTGAGCTAGATTTGAATCGTTATTTCAATAAAAATACTTTTAGAGAAAGCTGTTAGACAATCATTATGTTTGTCAAAGAAGTATTTGATGATAATGTTCTATAAAAATGCCCATTCTTTCATTTGGGAGGAGAGCACTGTGGAATTGATTGCCTCACAGAGACAGGCTTTAAAAAATCTCCAGCAAATATTGATATGAAACATTAAAACAATCTCCAAGGTTTTATAATAAATACAGATACAAGAAAGAAAGAGAGGTTAATGGTCAATCATTTCCAGCAGGTAAGCATTTTTAAACTTATTCAGGGGACTGCAACACATTTGTATTTTTTCTTCGGGTACTTCATCACGCTTTCTGTTCTATGTGGGAGGTTCTGTTGCTTCTGGGGCACCATCGGTGGCTTACATGGCTATTAGTAACACAAATTATTTATTAGGTTTTCACTTGAAACAGGCAGTTCCAATATGGGCAATTCAGGGAAAGAAAATTCTTCAAAATGTGCTCTCTGAAACATTCAACATCACAGTTGCTATGGTTTTCTTTCTTAAAAAAAAAAAAATCTAATTTTAACTTGCCGTTAAATGTAACCAGAGACATATTATGGGGAAAAACACCTTCCTTGTTAGTCTACCAGAACACCTTTATATTTCTTAAAACACATTAAAAAATCTTTCTTCAATCTAATAAACATTTATTGAGCACCTGAAGTGAGAGCGAGATCCTGCAGTAGGTAATATGAGAGGAATTAAAGATGAGCATGCCGGGGTCTTGGCATCATAGTGCTCCCTGCAGGGGTGTGAAGGTGGAGGCTGGGAAGGGATGATGCGGAGATAAATAACCCCACACACTGCAGATGCTGTTTTACTACACTGTGAACTGCTGGCGAGGTGGAAGGGTGTTCACGCTCCATTTTCTATACTGATGCATAGTTTCTTCAGAGCTGACCCTCATGAACATTTGCTCTCACTGTGAACATGGGGCTGCGGTGCTACGCACTACTGTACCATGGTAGCA
The DNA here is from genome assembly GCA_002564305.1 of Octomys mimax. Classification (NCBI taxonomy): domain Eukaryota; kingdom Metazoa; phylum Chordata; class Mammalia; order Rodentia; family Octodontidae; genus Octomys; species Octomys mimax. Next base: position 15,963 of record NDGM011227761.1, on the reverse strand, counting down.
GCGATGGACAGGCTTCTGTAGAAACACAGGATGGATGCAATTTCAAGATATTTAGGAAGGGCTTTTTAAGAAGATAGAATAAAGATCCTAATGCAAGCTGTTTCTCTTCTTTTAGCCAAGTACCCGTAAGAAAAGGTGTACTGTTAGAAGATTGGAAAGATAAATTTGACTCATAGGGCTTAAGAGATTTTTAAAAAATACCATAGAGAATTATATACAAAATAATAACAAGTACTCACAGTTCATAAAGTTATCTCACTGGATTAAGCTATTTGTTTCTCACAACTCCTTTACATAACTATTATTAGCCTTATTTTACTAATGAATACATGAAGAGTTTAAGAACTTGAAAGAGATCCCTGAGGCAACTTCACAGACCTAAGGCCTGAGTACAACTTTGAGTCACATGCCATGACGTTTGGACCACAAAATAATAAAGTCCTCTTCTTTACATTCCCAGTTGATTGGAATTTGCAATCTTAGAGAAAAACTGGTTTATAAACATTTTAAAATAAAAACCAAATTTTCCATGAGAGTAAAATTTCCAGTTTGATTTATTGTATATCTGATTTGTTTGGTCTTAAAGGAATTACTGTTACAATATATTTTATTTAGTCTTTAGATTTTAGCTTGGTAAGTTAAAATGCTTTTCATGATGCTTTTACAAGCTATTAGTCCCTTTCCTGGGTTTGGGAGCCTGTTAAAGATAGGGAATGAAAAAGGCAGAAATGGTTTATTGCTCCTATCATCCACTCTGCCCCCCGCCCCCGACAGATAGTACCTTTCCAGTATGATCTTGCTATGTTCCATGCAGTGCAGTGAACATAACCAACTCGTTACCTAAATAAAGAATCGATTAAAAAAATAAGGCGAACTATTCAATGTTACTGCCACCATACCAGGTGAGGTTTCTCAAATGCCTACACTGAACATATACATCGAACTTATTGAAAGAGCCCTAGTAGCTTTTAAGTGTTTTTAAAGATCTTTATTTGCAAATGTAATTACGGTCCTGCTATGTTCTAGTAGTCATTAGATTCAGAAGAAAATGGTGTGGACATAAAACTTCCACACAAATGGGTTCCAGGGACTTCAGACTACAAGTTGTCAAACCATTTGCTGATCACTAAATCACCAAATGGGAGGGACGACATTAAAGCAATTGCCCTTCTTTGTACCCAGTACACTGTGAACATTTGTCACATTATGTCAGAAAGAACATTACAAGGGCTACTTCATCATAGTATTATGTAATGGAAGGAGCATTCATTTTGCAGTTTCAAGAAAGGTTTCAGTTTCAGGGTTATTATTTATTAACTGTACAATGTAGGAGCAATTATCCAGCTTCTCCAAACAGTTATTTCCTGCTCGAGAAATTGAGAATGATTGGATATGTGATTCATGGGAGAATCAAATAGGATAATTTATGTGGTGCCACATGGTGAGAGAAGAGGTTTGGTAATTCCACGAACAGCTCCTTGAAGATGCCTGTGCCTCTCAGAGGTAAATCCTTGTCTGGATTCTACTCCTCTCCCCACTCAAGGATTTTGCTTTTGTAATTGTCACTTTCCTATAACATCAGTTCTCTTGCTAGTGGGTTAATCTAGTTGATGCACATGCTGAATTAGCAATCTCTTCTCTGTAAGAAAGAGAAACAGAAGTCTGTCTTGACTCCATGTCCTTCTTGCTGCTATCCTACATTACGGGTCCTGTCCACTGCAGAAAGTTTAGAAGCAGTTGTCACATTGTCTCTCTAACTTTCTTCTGATACACTTTGGAGCATTCGCTTCTCTTGAGGCCTAAGCATTTCAGTATGTCACTCTGACAGGTCACCAATGACTTCGTATTTCCAAAGCTAACAGCACCGTTAGGCTGCATCTGCGGGAAGTCCTGACAGCAGCGCAGGTGTTGGCCCGCAGTATTGGAACATGTTCTTCTGACCTCCTAGGATATCATGCTGTCCCAATCTTCTTACTACTTAATTCCTATTATTTGTCTAACAGGTTGGCTCTTTATCCTCTGTTTCACTTCAGAGTTGAGTAGTAGAGTCTCTTCTTTTCCTCAGTGACATCTCTCCTTAAGGAATCTGGACCAGTCGTATGGCTTCAAGTATCTTCACAGGCTCCTAACTTCTACTGCTACGGTTCTAGTTCTTACATGCTCCTAAAATTTAAAAGAGTATATTTAACTGTATTTATGACATTTTTACTTTGATTTTTTAAATGTAATTTATTTGCTACACAGACTCTTGCTACGCAGCTCAGACTTGTAGTGATCCTCCTGTCTCAGCCTCCCCAGAGTTGGGATCACAGATGTGTGCCACCTGACACATGGTTTCAGTGGCTGGCATGGCATGCTTGAGGTTCTGTGGCTGGCCTGGAAAGTGGTACCGGGGATGAAACAAAGGTCCTTGCACTTGTCAGGCAGGTGCTTAGACCGCTGAGCTATCTCCCCACCCTGACATCTTTACTTTGAATGTTTAATATGCATCTCAAAATTAGTAATTCCAAAACATAGTTCTTAATTCCCATCCCAACTGCCCCTCTCCAGGACTTCTCGATTCCAGTACATGCCAGTCACACATACACAGCATTTCAGGACAGAAAGCTCCAGGTTATCCTTGATTCTTTTCTTTCACTCAACAACTACCCTATAACCCATCAGTTGGGTTTATGGACTCTTTGAAATGTCTTTCCTGATCCATCTCTATAGCTGATGCCTTCCTCATGGGCAGAACTAGTTTACTTTCCTGCTCAAATCATTTCAATTGCTTCCTCACATAGCACCCAAAAATCATAAATTTAAATGAAAATTAAACTCCACCTCAATTTGCTTAAAAAATTTCAATGGGGTCAGGGATATAGTTCAGTGGCACAGTGCCTGCTTGGCAAGTGTGAGGCCCTGAGATTGATTTCCAGTACCAAAACAAACAAACAAATACACAAAACAACAAAACCTTTCAATGGCTACCCCAACACATAGAATAGAATATAACCCCTGATGCCTCTGTCCTTTCTGAGAATTCACCACCCACCCCCAATCCATTCACTATATTTTGGCCACTAAGCGTTCATTTTGTTCAACCAAACATGTTGATTTTCACCTTAGAACTACTGCACTTATGGGGCTGGAATGTTTCTCTCAGCTGTGTGTGCGTGTGTCTGTGTGTGTGATGTTTTGTGTTATTCAGATGATAGCTTAAATAAATATCTATTCTCCGAAAAAAAGCTTTCTCTGATGAACAGTAGTAACCAGCCCCTAGCCAGCCGTCTATTTTAATTTGTACATACTATTTGTCACAGTGGTATTTACTTATTTTTGTATCCACCAAAATATAAAATCAGTGCGACACTGTGCCTTGTATGTGTACTTTATTACTGTATATTAGATTGTGCTCAAGACAGATTAGATACACAATAAACACTTGTTGATGGGACAACTAGATAGTTGCATCTTATTGCATAGTTAATGAAGAGTTCCAATTTATCTCCTGTGGCCACATCACTACAATTTGCGCTTTTGGGTTACTTGAAGTCACCTAAATGTAAGGTGCATTTTCCAAACTAGTTTAGCCATGGAAAGCTTCTCCAGGCCCTGTGACATCCTGAATCAGCCTTTCTTTTCTTTTTTCCCTCTCTTTTTCTCTTTCTTCTCTCTCTCTCTCTTTCTCTCTTTCTTTCTCTCTCTCTCTCCTTCTCATCTTCCTTGCTTCTTCCTTCCTTCGCTTTCATTTTATTTGCATTTATTTCCTACTTCAAGTTAAAAATATTAACAATGGACCTGCCTCAGTCTCTCTTATTTGAGTATTTGTTAGGAGGCAAATAATTTCTGTGATTTTTTTTTTTGGTCAATATAAAATATAGTTTATTTAGCACTAAAGCCTTCAGGACAATCTGTCCCTTTCTGGAGAAGAGGTAACGGCACAACTTGCTATCATTCTGAGCGTAGTCCACAAGGATATAACTGTACTTCGCTCCAACCCTAAATCTAGTGTGATAAAACAACAAAAATTTATATCTGTGGCAGGAACAAGAGGGTGGCATAAATAATGTTTCAGGGTACTGCAGAGAACTTTGGCAACATTTCTTCTTGAAACATAAATGTAATTAGCCTGTCAAATTCATGAGTCGTCTGAGATGAAGTTCAAGTCTGGTTTCCAATGTTTCTTGCAAGCATTGCTTTGTCCTTTTGTAAATATGACACAAGTTTTATTATTTAAAAAAAGCTGATACTTTGTTATTTTTTTGAGAATTTGTAGATGTATGAAGAAAAGATATTTCTCTAACCTTGGTCAGCTGATTAATTCTGCTGATAAAGTTTGTGATTCTTAAACTTTCACATTTTATTTCTCAAATTTAGTTAAAGATTGTAGAAGAGGAGGGACAGAGAGAATTTCTGACATAAAGCAATCTCATTATACTGAAGCAATGAAGTCTCAAGCAGGCAAAACGATCTACTCATGGTTACACAGTGCATCAGACATTATCATTATTATTATTATTATTATTATTATTATTTTGCAGAACCGGGGATTGAACCCTTGCACTTGCCAGGCAAGCGCTTATTCTATTGAGCTGTCTCCCCAGCTCCTGCATCAGACATCATGACCGCATCTCGGAGCACTTAGAACTTCTTCTGCCTTATTTCATCACCTCCTGCTCCCACACACAAGGTACATGTTTATCACAATTGCCATTTCCAAGTGAAAAAAATTGTACTGGGGAGTTTGGAGTTTTGCATGCAGAGACTAACAAAGTAAATGAATAGCAACCATGAAATGAAGATTTCTTTACTTTGAAACTATCTTTTGATGTACTTAACTAGTTTATCAAAATTGGTTTAAGATTTAATCTACCCAGAGGTGAGAAATGCACTTAAAATACACACACACACACACACACACACACCCCTTTTTCTCTGAAATAATTTTATATTTACAGAAAGTTGTAAGAATAATATCAAGAATTCAACATTGCCCTTTATCTATATATACTCATTTTAAACATTTTGGCTACATTTATACTTTTTTCCTGTGTGTGTGTGCGTGCACACACATGCGAGTGTGTGTGTACCTATGTGGGCAAATACATATGCATATTTATAATTATTTTCCAGGATTTTTGAGAGTAGGTTATATGTATCATGCCTCATTGCTATTTAGTTCTTCCATGTACATTTCTTAAGATCAGGTGCTTTCACTATTGTAACAAAATACACCTATCAGATTCAAAGCTTCTAATACTGGTAGAGTACTACTGTCTAATCTACAGTCACTATTCCCATTTTTTCAGTTATCTCAAAAATGTACTTTCAGTAGTTTTTCCTCTCAGGATAAGATCAAGTTAGGATGAGCATACTGAATAGACTTGTCCTCTTTTTTCTCTTCTACTCTAAAACAGTTCTTCAAATTTTCTTTGTCTTCATTGCTTTGCCATTTAAAAAAAAATGTATTTAGTACAGGGTCTACAGGGTCTCACTACACAGATGAGACTTGTGGTGATCTTCCTGTCTTTAGCCTCCCAAGCACTGGGATCACAGGCCCACATGCTCAGTCTCATTTGTCATCTCAGTGCACCCCGGGGTTAGGGCCGGCAGGGCACGCAGGGAGCTTTGGCAATTTTGCAGGATAGGAGTCAGCTGTTCTCTAGAATCTAATTCAATCTGGGTTGTTGTTTTTTTTGTGATGCTTCTTCTTGATTACATTTAAGTTAAGTTTCCTCCATCAGAAGGATGTGTTGTTCTTGTGATCTCACATTTGTAGATAGGCAGTGTCAACTTGAATTTTTTCAGCTATGTCCACTTCAATGACTTAGTCAAGATGTAACTAGCTTTCCCAGAGCACAGTTATAGGTTTTTCCCCTTATAACCTATACATAGTCTATGGGAAGATCCTTTGATCAAGCAATTATCTGACTCCTTGTCAAACTTTCTTCCCTTCATTTAACTATACACTCATAATTTTTGCCTGACTTGATCTAAATTGTTACCATTACAAAATTGTGATTTTTTCCTTTCCAATTCATGATGCCAATAAAATATTAGGTGGATGTGCAGTCAATATGAAAGTGTCTATTAAAAACACGCTTAAAAATAACACACTTAATTTGACTTTTTCTGCTATATTTAGTTATTTGACTTTAATATTTTTAAGAAATAAAACTTGTGAATTTAAGAAACACAAAGTAATAGTGTACAAAGATTTAAACAGTTGTCCCAGAATTGTTCTGATATAAGTATTTTTAAATATTAAAGCTAAATTTTTAGCAATGTAAAGGAATCATGGCTCCTCTTTTTAAATATTAAAGAAGAGGGCCAGATAAGTCACATCCCTTTTCAGTGACAAGGGAAGAAATTTCTACAGGTTATGTTTCCAGGCTTCTACTATACTTACTTTATTTTTATTTTATCAAAGTAACGGGATTATTAAATCTGTTAAAAGTGCAAAATCCAAAATAGTTATGAGTAAAAACTTGTGGCTAACATAGGTGGGGTAACAGTGAATTACACATACTCTATATGTATGTGGCGACATACTCTACCTTTCTAAATGATTCATTAATGTAGTCATTCATTCATTCATGACTTACTAAACAATTACCTGCATCATTAACGGAATACCTCTGCCCTCAAGGGACTCACAATAGTGAAAGATCCTGCTTCAGCATGCATCAGTGTCTCTTACGTACCAGACCCCACAGATTCTGAGTTAGTGGCTCCAGGGTGATTGTATGGAAATCTATACATGTTTAACAAGCAGGTGAAAAGTCTGTGCTGGAAATACCTAAGGTCTGAATGCTTGGACTATTCCCAGCATATGCACTACCTCCTGAATGTCCCATTCCAACCACTCACCACTTGTCATTGAAAATCTTAATGAGAAAAATATTAGAAATAAATATGAAATAACCTAAGTTTGATTTCTGTCTGCTCTAGGAGATTATGATGTAGGTGGCCTTTTGATCATGTTGGCACCAGGTTAAACCATGTGTATGCTTTATTTTGCTGAGGAAAAGCTACTATCTGGGCTAGCACTAATATTGTAGGAAAAAAGACAGACTACATTAGCTATTGATACTAAAGAAATACATCATACATCACAAAAAAAAATAAGCCCATAAGGACAAATTACTGGTAGACTTTCTTCCAAATACTTAGTCAATAAATACTTACTGAGTTTCTATCAGGTATTGGGCCAAGAGGAGCTGAGTGGAACAGCATACAGCACCCATGAGGCCTTGCACCTCCTCATATTTTGGGCTAATTATGGATCGATTACAGAAATGAATGAAGTGAATTGTATTTCATAGATCTTGAAACAAGTGAGTAGATATGCTCTCTGGTTTTCTTGGAATTGTGTTCTGAGCTCTTCCACTGAAGTTGGAGAGAAAGTGAGATATGGAGGCTTGGAAAGAGATGAATTCAATTCCTATCATCCTGATCCTAAATAAAAAGTGACTCTGGACTCATTTGTCACTCAGATGACTAAGAGATTAACAAAATAACACATGTTAAGAACTAATGAATCACCTGGAACATAAGCTCTCTATATAAAATAGCCATTATGGTGTTACATACATGTACATAAAACGAAGGAACACTTGTCACAAACAGGAATAATGACCTACTTTTCAGTGTTATCATATGCCTCATCAAATAGTGTATGAGTGACTTAAGGGGGCATATCATGGATAGCAACGAATAAGTATTTACTGCCCTTACAACTAATACTTAAGGTATTAAGATGAGACTGCTCCTAAATCATTTTCCTCTGAGGACGGACTAGATAATTATTTTTACCTAGGATCATTATAAATCTCTATAAACTATCTTTGAATTGGGTGGACACAGAGAGAATGAACACAGAAATCTGCACATCTCTAAACATGTAGTATAGCAAAACGTTCAATGCTGTCATTACAATATATTATTATTCATTTGTATTGTGTCTTAACCTTAAAACTAACCTTTGCTTTAGAAATTGATAAACAGGGGCCGGAAAGATGACTCAGTGGATTAAGCGCTTCCCAGGCAAGCGCAAGGGCCTGAGT
>NDGM011227735.1:0-16623 GCA_002564305.1 Octomys mimax | reverse complement strand
GTGCTTTGTGAAGCTTGTTCTAAGTAGGTGCTTTAGACCACTGAGCCATCTCACCAGCCCCTCATTCATTTTTCTTAATCCTTATAAAAGTAGTGTTATCTGCACCTCATAAAAATGCCTCCCACAAGTCCAGGGGGAGGCCAAGAGCCCATCACAATGCCTCCCACAATTCCAACTGGAGACCTAGAGCCCACAACAATGTCTCATGAAGGAGAAACAAGTGATTTAGAGAAGTTAAGTAACTTGCCTAAGTGACAGGTCAAGAAGAAAAGAGCTAATATGTGAAAGTGGGCAAGAAGAACAGTTAAACTGTTTAACATAGGGCATGACTTTGAAACCAACTATAAGAACTCATACCAGCCTGCCATTAGGTAGCTAACTGAACCTGAGTATTACCACTCTAAATAGCACTGTCCATCCTGTACCACATAGACATGTCTTTTTCCTCCAAAGCAATAATCTGAGGGCAAGGAAGTGTTTTGCAAGTCTTTCTAGAGCATGCATAATAGAAGCTCCAGCTTCAAACCAACCTCCAAGTTCAGGCAGAGTTTTGCCCCAAGGTTTTTTCCTTAAGGAATCTATCTGTCTGCACATGCTCTAGCATCAAAGCAATTAGCTGCGTGGTCAGAGACAATGTCACAGTGCGGAGTTTTACAAGGGGAACAATACATTAGAGGATACACATTTTATAAGATTATTTAATAATGAATCACCCAAAGAAACATATACAAAGAGTGCAGGAAATCTGTCCACAAACTAAAGACCAAAGGCTACAGCGGAGGGCCTGGATCCCAAAAAGAATGTCCTGTGAGTCCAGCTGAAGATCTGCAGGCTTGTAAAAATGCCTCCTACAAGTCCAACTGGAGACCTAGAGCCCACGACAATGTCTCATGCAGGCATGTTTCACGGATCTGTGCTAAGAAGGCCTAAAGGTCAGTGTTGGCAGCTAAAAAGGTCTAAGCCAGCAGGCAAAGGATCTGTGCCAGCAGGCTGAGGGACCCGAACTGGAGCCCGGAAACAACATTCAAGGTGAGAACCAGCACTCCCTCAAAAAGTACCACAGCCATCCTCTGTAACAGTGAGGTCCTGATCTCTTCGGGAGGAAGAGAGCAGAGTTCCCAGAAAGCCAATGTATCAAGCTCTTCCAGGAGCCTCAGCTGTGCACCATCTTCCCCTCTGCAATCAATCAATCATAAAAACACATTTAGTCATTTCATTTCACCATCATTTCTTAGAACTCACTATGTGTCATGGTCAGATATGTAATAAAACCAATCCCCTATCTAATAATCCCTAAAAGTTTGGTTCCCTTCTCCCCAGTACAGTTATCTTGATGAAAAGTGTCAGGTCTCTTTGGAAAAGAAATTCAACTCCTACCCACTAGAAATCTGGGGAGGATGATAGCAAAATGAATTAATAAACACATGAGTTGAGACACATGTTATGTGAAGGTTAGCAAAGAGTACTCTCTGAGCAGAAAAAGGATATAGCTAGGGATGCCCTAAAGGCCTATTCATTTTCCATGAATACTTACATGTCTTCTGAGCTTTGGTTCAAGGAAATAATGATTGATAATGTAGGTTTTGTGGCAGCATTTTAGAGAGTAAAAATATGAGGTGTTTTGTGTGACCCTCGAGTTATTCCATCTACATAGCTTTTGACTCCTCCCCATATAAAGCTAGTTGCAATGAGCACATTCCTCCTTCTCCCTCTTTAGTATGTAAGTTCACAGAGAGATACATGACATGACATGGGAAGCCTCAGATCTCCCCCTGCAGGGAGCATAGTTGATGGACAACCCCAGCTGCCATACCTCTGGATCTACCACAACATTCTTAGTGGCTTCATTTTCTCCGGGGTGCGCCTGGTAAAAACAGAGTCTGGTAAGGTCACTAGGGCATGCTCATTCCTGAGTTCTCTACTAGAATGAATTCAAGGGCCCACTGAACCCACTTTGAAATGGATGTGAGCTAAAACTCCAGGGACCTCCTGACCCCTGTAAGTCTCTATTCTGACTGGAAAGCCAAAGTGACTTTGGGTCTCCTGGAATAAGTGTCAGTTCAGTGTCCATTAGTCCCCCAAAAGTTCAATTAATTCTTTTTCTCTCCATACTCAGTTACTGTGGTCCAAGGCCAAAGGTCCCTTTAGGGAAAGCAAGGGAGAAAGAAAACAGTGCACATTTCCAGCAGGGTTCAGTGGCCTCTCTGAGAGCACCCTACCTGCTCTTCTGGAGAATTCATGGAACTGCATGTGGATCTTCAAGTCTGGGAGTTGGCTAAGAAACCATCTGTCTTTGTGACTCAAGTTCGACTTTAGTTCACTTGGCCTAGAAGTTTTTCATCTGTACTGAACACAGAATTCAGTAGTCTTCCTAGTTCACTTCTAGGAGCAGCATGCTTGACTAGTCAACATCAGAGGTCTGTAGTCACAGACTTACAGATGCTGGCTCCATTCTGCTGTCCGTGACAATAACTGTGTCCATTTTGCCTTTGGCATTTGGCTCCTCTCACCATGGGATTGTGTTTAAATTTTCTCATTAAATGACTGTGGTTCTCATTATAAAGTTGGCCTAATATCCTTCCAAGATGTTATTTATTTTTCATAAATTTATTTCTCAGAAAATTGATGAAAGGCATATCTTGTGGACACTCCCAATGTGGATGAATAGGTTTCCCATGACAAATCCATTCAAATGTGTTGGCACATCCCTGTAATCCCAGCACTCAGGAGGCCAAAGGAGGAGTCTTGCCAGAAGTTTGAGACCAAGCTGGGCTACACAGTGAGTTTAAGCCCAACCTGAACTACGTAATGAGACTCTGTTACAAAGAAACAAACAAACAAGATTCAAACATTCCAATCTCTTTAAGGCTTTTCCTCCCTTCTCATAACATTACTACACCAAGAAAGGTGTGCATTTCCAGTTGACTCTTTATGACTACATTTGATTCATTATTCAGCCAACTGATCAGAGTCCTTTCTAACTCAAGTTGGAACATTAAATACAGAATCTCTTCCTAATAAACCAATATCAATAAATTCGTCCTAAAGGGCCGGCCAAATAGCTCAGAGGATTAAAGCACCTGCAAGTAGGTGAAGGGGTTTGGGGTTCAATCCCTGGGCCTGCTATGCCAGCCCCGCCCCCGGGGGGCACTGAGACAGTGATTGAGACTGGGCGTGGTGGCGCACGCCTGTAATCCCAACACTTGGGAGGCTGAAAATAGGTGGATCACTACAATTCTGATCTAGTAGTGAGACCTTGAACATCCTATAGACCCTTCCCTAAAATACAGAAAAAAATAAATTAATTAATCCTAGTCCAATGTATACTACAATTGTTCACATCTAAGTAGCAAAACTCATGTAGTTCTGTAGCTATGCAAATCATACTTAACCTCACAGCTTCTCTGTTGTAGTTAACCTTTGCTAGAAAAAGCCTATGCTGAGGGCCCAGGGAGATGGCTCAGTGGAATAAGCGCTTCCCTGGCAAGTGTAAGGGCCTGAGTTCAATCCCCGGTTCCGCCAAAAAAAAAAAAAAAAAAAAAGCCTATGCTGGGCCAGCAGCAAGATAGCTCAGTGGTCTAAAGCACCTGCTTAGGCAAGCTTAGGCAAGTGCACAGGGACCACTGTTTGACCCCTGGCACCACATGCCATGCCAGCCCTGCCCCCCAGGGTGAGCTGAGCTGGCCACAAAAAAAAAGGAAAAGAAAAAGCCTGTGCCTCCCTAGCTATCTAAACTAACAGCACAAGGTTGATTTACCTGAAATTTACCTAATCACACTCCTCCTCCAAGACTGACGCAAATCAACAGACTACCAGCTACCAGATTTCATCAATCATTTCCTTCTAAAGGTGAAAGCTACATCTAAAAAAGTTTAAATCCTGTGTTTACTTTAAAATATTTTTTTACTGAGCCAGGTATAGTAGTGCATGCTTATAATCCCAACACTGGCAAGGCTGAGGCAGGAGGATCACCACAAGCTGGAGGCCAGCCTGTGTTACATAGTGTACATAGTGAGTTTAAGGCAAGCCTGAATTACACAGTGAGGCCCTCTCTCAAAAAAAAAAAGATAGTCTTTTAGAATACTGGTCCACTATGTTTTCAGTTTTGTTAGCTTACCAAATCTTTTTCTTTGGCCCAACGATCTATCCTCAATTCATTTAATCCTTTATGAGCAGCAAGTAAAAATGGTTGTGGCTTCAGGGACATTTATTTTACAGTGTTTAAGAGCATGCTAGGACTTGAATCTGGTTATAGATCTAGAAGAAAAGGGTGGGAGGAATAGGCCCTGAAGAGATTGAGCATTGTTTTGCTTGGTAACTGCCTGATTGGAGTCAGAGCAGTGGCCTGAGGGGAGGCCACTACCATTTGTTCAGACAATACAGGGTTAACCCTCTCCCCTGGTCATGGAAAAGCCAGGCCTGTCTGTGTGGGGAGGTCACACTGGGAATTTTTCTTAAGAAATTGATTCACAGGGTTGGGGAGATAGCTCAGTGGTCTAAGCCCTGCCTCCGGCAAGTGCAAGGACCCAAGTTTGATCCCTGGTTATTACATGCACTGCTGGCCTTGGAACCCCAGACATACTTACTGTACTGGCCCTAAAATAAAGTGTGCTGGTGCACACCTGTAATCCCAGAGCTGGGGAGGCTGAGACACGAAGATCACTACAAGTCTGAGCTGTGTAGTGAGATCCTGTACCAAATAAACAAATAAATGATTTTAAAAATATGAAAGAAAGAAAGAAAGAAAGAAAGAAAGAAAGAAAGAAAGAAAGAAAACGATAGATGTCACTTGGGAAGAATTTTTCAGGGAATCATCTACTTTTCCTGCTTTCCCTTGGCCATGACTCTTGCTTGAGCATCTCCTGACCTCTGTGGGTTTTGCTGGGAGTCAGACACCACTTACATCCTGTGGTCAGAGAAGAGCATGATGGCAGCAGACAGGATGAGGAATGATGTGATCCCAGTCTGCCGCTCTGAGGCACAGTCTTTGATCCAAGAGAAGATGATGCTCTCTTTAAAGAGAGAAAAATTAATCAGAAAATATTTCAGTTTGGCTGTCTAACATGGAAAATGTTCCTGTATTATAGCAATAAGATATCTTTGTGCCTTTTCTCACAAGCTTGCTCACTCCACACTTTCCCTTTTTTTAATCTATTAGTGCCATGCCCTTACCTCCTGTCCCCTTTTACCAAACACCCATTCTTCTGCTCTAGGAGTACTGCGTAGACTTCCTTTGTGAAGACTTCTCCCTTATCGTTTGTGGTGGTTTGAGCAAGATTGACTCCACCCTAAGCAGGAAAGGTGGGCTAAATTGGTTTAAGGGAATCACTGTGCTGTATCCATTTCGCCAAGCCACCATAATTGGTGTAAGAACTGAAATGTGACCCACTCAGAGGCAATGAGAGACTAGGATGCATTTGCTAGGGCTTTGAGGGGACAAACACATCCTTGTTTTCGCTCGGCATGTATCAGAACAGATTCTCTGTTCTCTTGGATAATGTGATATGAAAATAGGAGATCTGGCATTGCTGTGAGCATTCTGCTTCCAGGAGGGGAACAGTTACAGAGTAAAGCTAACACTATCTCTGATTCTCTTTAGAGTAGATTTAGCGTGACAGGGTTTGTATGTCAACTTCAGGGGCTACAGGTTGCCCAGATGCTTGGCCAGACATTGTGGGTGTGTCCATGAGGGTGTTTTTGGATCTAGACTAAGTAGATTGTGCTGTCTATCATGAGTGTGTTACCACATCTGGTTTTGGTGGCTGGCATGTGATACCTGGGATCAAACCCTGGCTCTTGCACTTCCCAGGCAGGGGCTTAGACCACTGAGCTATCTCCCCAGCCTGTCAGGCGGCAACTTTCAAGGAAGGTTCTTGGTAGCAGTCATGTGAGACACAGCCTGTGAGTTAATTGTGTTTGTGCGGTGCTCAGCTCATGAAGTAAGGGATGAGGGTGGCGAGAGTGGCGGGAGAGGTGGAAGGAGAGGCTTTCTAATGTGTGGGTTTCCCCCATTAACTCACTGCACCACCTCCTGGTCAGGGTTGCCTCCAGACTTGTGACTACGTGATGGTAGAAATAGGGTCACAGCAGAAATGTTCTCATCTACTGAGGATTGGGATTTATTAAAATATAAAGGAATGCAAAATAGATTACACAACGTGTAGGACATTTTATTTTATTTATTATGTTTGTCTTTTTAAGATAGGATCTCACCATGCAGCTCAGGCTGGCTTTGAGCTCTCTCTGTAGCCCCGGCTGTTCTTGAACTCACAAAGATCCTCCTGCCTCAGCCTCCTGAGTGCTGGGATTATAGGCATGTGCCACCATACCTGGCCTGGACATTTTATGTATTTGCCTTTAATCCATTCATCTCACACTCATAAACCCACACATCGTGGGGTATATCGATTCCTGCTTTCACTGTATCCATCCACAGCCTCCCCTTAAAGCTCTTGTGCTTTGACGCTCTACACTACACTGTCTCCTAGTTTTATCACCAACTTTTCTTTCTCCATCGTAGACTTAGGTGTCCATTTTCCTCCTGCCCTGTATGACCCCGTGGGGATGTCAGCATTAAAGCAGACAGGATAAGCTCCCCTTCTTATGACTCCATTTCCATAGCCAGGAGCCAAGTCTCACCACTGTCCAGCTTGCCCAACTTCCCTGGCCTGCCATGCTTTGGGGGTCCACTGCCCCTGCCCTCAGCTGCAGCCATACCAAATGGAGCACGGTGCTGGCTCTCCTGAGGTGCTCCTGCCTCCTGTGCCTTCCTTACTGCAGGCTTTGGTCCAGCAGTAATCTCCTGTTCATCCTTCAGCACTCTCCTCTGCGACATCCTGCCAGACCTGCCCAGATTACAAGTGCCGTCCTTCCTTATTCTGTGCTACTTTTATACCTTTCCACCTTCTCTAGGAATCCCCACACTATCCTGAACCGCGGGTATTCCTCTCACCATGCTGAGCTTCCAGGTAGCAGAAGAAACCTCTGTCCTAGTGCAAAGCCTGTCATGTCACAGTTGGTGGAGGGACTTGAAATGCTTGTTGCCATGGTTAACCTCTTGGACAGTATCCTTCCTTTAGCTTGTTTACTAGCTAAAATTCACAAATAAGAGGACTAATGTCTTTTTCTCATTTTTGCTTTAAAATCATCAAAGAAATTTAAATGGATTGCGCTGTTGCATGTATATTCAAAAGATTAACATGTATCCAATCAACATTGTCTATGTTACACTTGAGTTAAAGCTAAAGTTTAAACTGGACATAGAAAGTTACATAAATCACTGTAATGCTATTTATAATTACCGAATATGATTCAAAGTAGTGCCAAGACATAATTGTAGCTTTTCTCAGCTCTTTGTTAACATTGTTCTTTAAAATTTTCCATCTTTTTTCTATAGGATAATACGTACTTAGAGCCATACACTGAAAAGCAGAGAGGTGTATATTAAATGTGCATAGTTTCCCTTATCCTACTCAAACTTCCGTATCTTCTCCTCAAAAATAACCATATTAATCTTTTCATGTAGGCTTCCAGAAATTCTTTGTGCATGCAAAATATTATTTAATATTTAATCCACATTACACAAGTGGGGTTATAGTATATATATTCTTAGACTGCAAATGATGTTCATTTCTCAACCCAGTCTCATTCCCCCTATCGAAAGCAATCAACTCTTTGACCTGTTTTTCTTTCCTAACGCCCATAGTAAAAAATAATTTCTTTTTCTTAAGGCATTTACATGTTTTGTATCTTCTCTCTCTTATCTATACATGTTTAAATTGACCCAATTGCTTTTGATGCTCTGCAGTGTATAGACAAGTAAAAAACACAAGAAAGATTGTTTTCACCTAAAATTATCTGAAAAAAGTGGTTCCTTTCTTAGCTGTTTACCAGAGTATGTTTTTGTTTTCATCTCTACCCATCATACTTCAGTTCAGTCCCTTCTCCCCACACTGCAAATTCACACATTTGTTTGTGGTATAATTTTATCTTTTAAAATATTAAGTGTTTATTCCAAACTGGATTCTATTGAATTCCACAAACCTTTTGCTGAATACATTCTTCAGTACCAGATTACTGACTTTGTCATATGTGGGATTGGGAGTGATTTTCATTTTGAATTTGTTCTGTGATTCTTACTTCAATTTATTCCACACCTATTTATTCATTTAGGTACTGGGACAGGAACTTAGGACCTTGAGTTTAGTTTGTGCTGCTGAACTATCTCCCCGACCCTTTCCACACCTATTTAAAAACTACTGTAGCCAATCCACACTACAGGACTAATCCAACACAGAATAAATGGATACTTAGGTTAGGCAACTGAGACGTCTCCCACCGTGCACATACCATATGCCTGGAACTTCACTAATAAAGAGACTGCTTAGGGATTAGTATTTTCCTCTTCCTGGATTTTTATATTTTTAATGTAAATATTAAATTACACCTAGGATGGTGTAACACATTGGGAAGCATAACAGTAAGGGGACCATTTGTGTCACTTTGGTTAATTAATAGCTTCACTAGGAAAATTCCAAATAGAATACAAGAACTAGAGATGGAGTCTTGCCTGATAAAAAGGGTACAGAAGGAGAGATGAATGCATCTTGCTAAATTCCTACTTATGCCCAATGCCTGCCTTGTTTTTAAGTTGTTAAGATTTTTTTTCTACCAGTGATATTAGTTGTAGCCACTTGGTGTAGGCAACATAAAACAATAAATGACTGTATATCTAGAGAGCTATAAATCTCTATTTTTCTTTCTTTCTCTCTCTCTTTTTCACGTCCCTACTTTGAAATACCAAATATTTACCAAGTGCCTACTTTGTGTCTAGCATTGTTGTAGGTACTGGGCATCCAATGATAAAAATAGATAAGATTCTTGCCCTTATGAAGTTTATAGTGTAACAGGAAGATGAACACTAAATCATAAATGTAATAAATAATGTACTAGAGGGTGGTATATTCTAAAGACAAAAATATAGAGCAGAGGAAAAAAGATCATGTGTCACTGAGATGTATGGACAGTTTACAATTATCAGTAAGGTCAGTGGAGATTCACTGAGAGGATATCTTTTGAACAAAGCAGATGCTATACAGGTGATATTACCACGAGGATGTCCATTGGTAGAGCACTCCAGGCAGAAGGATCAGTGAAGATCATAAGTGGGAATGTGCTAGAGCTTTTCAAGGAACAGCAAAAATTTCACTGTACTTGGAGTTCAGGA
Organism: Octomys mimax; assembly: GCA_002564305.1. Classification (NCBI taxonomy): domain Eukaryota; kingdom Metazoa; phylum Chordata; class Mammalia; order Rodentia; family Octodontidae; genus Octomys; species Octomys mimax. Next base: position 7,397 of record NDGM011227735.1, on the reverse strand, counting down.
GTAGATAAAAGGATAGAACTGAAGACAAGAACAGATAATTGAGATGTGGATGGTAAAAGATTCCATAGGCACTTACCTGAGTGAAATGAGGAGCTAGTGCCATCTTTCTTTTTTTAAAAAAAAATTCATTTATTTATTTTTACTTATTTATTTTTTTGAACTTGGAATGTTTGGCTTGCCAGGTAGGCTCTTATGCCACTGAGCTATATCCCCAGCCCTTAGTGCAGTCTTTGAGATCGCTCAAGAATGGCATGAATTGACTTAGGTTTAAAGAGGTCACGCTGAGCTGGGTAGGTGGGTGGGAGAGCACTTGCCAAGCATGTGTGAGGTCTCAGGCTCTATACCTAATACCCTAAAAGCAATTGAGTGACCACTTTGCTTACTATTTGATAACAGAATGTCAGAGCAAGGGCAGAAGCAGTGAGATAATCCCAACAATACATGTGAGATGATGGTGTCTTAGACAGGTAAGGCAGATGGAGAAGTGGTAGAAGTGGTAGACTCTGTAATTGTAGGGCAAACAGGACCTGTGGACATATTAGATGTGGATGCACAATAGAAAGGGAGATAGGATGATTCCAGGGCCCTAAGGCCTGGAAGGATGGTGCTGTCATCAACCAAGATGCAGGAGTTGCAGGAGGAGCAGGATTAGTTCAGTTTGAGGAAACAGCTTCGTATGTCAAGTGTCAGGTGTCTTTTAGATGGAACTATCTCTGAATTTAATTTGTTGTGTGACTTGGGGAAAACCACTTAAGTTCTCTAGGGTTCATCTGTAAAATTAGAACTCTGTATTAGAAGTACTTCAAAAGCCTTTTAATAGTTTTTTGATTCCAAGTTTTAATTGGCTGAGGTGTTTTAGAGCTGAAATACATGATTACTTATGTGTACTGACACAGGCTAAATCTTACATTTTAATTTTAAATGGAGTAGTCAGAGTAAGCTACCATGAAAAGATGAAGTTTTAAAAAGGGAAATCAATAAATTAACCAGGAAGGTGTGTAAGAAAGAGTGTGCCAGGCAGAGAAATGTGGCTGTACAAGGAACCGGAGGCAAGAGTGGCCTTAGAAGCAGAATGCCATTTGGTAAGTGTGGGTCACACAAGGCACACCTGTGACTGACAAAGCCCCGAAAGGGAAGAACATTTCACACCCTTAAGGATTCACAAACTAGGAGATCATCAAATAGATTTTAGAAAACAACTTGTTGATTCAAGCATAAGTGAACCAGAAAGGTATTACTTTTCCCCTTAAATTTCTCTGAGTAAAAAAACTCAGACACACAATCATCGGCAAATATGCTTTAGCTACTTTATAACTTTTGTCCTCCTTGAAAAATTTAACTTCCATTTCTTTGTCAGCAATCTCAAAGCTGACAACAACGAAGCAATGTGTTTAAAAACTAATGTCGATTGAAGGATATATTAAATGCATGGGCCTGCTCTCTAAGGTGCGTGTAACCATCATAGACTATGAGCATGTACTAGTTTAAAAAAAAAAAGTCAACTGAATCAATGAATGGGATAAGAAACAGATAACTAATATCAATCATGAAATCTTTTGTTGATAAATGGATGCAACTAGAGAATACACACTTTATTTATTTATTTATTTAATAAGGACCTTGCACTTGCCAGGCAGGCACTTATGTTGCTGAGCTATATCCCCCGCCCCTAGAGAACATACTCTTAAGTGAAATAAATCAGACCTGCATGCACAAACATTGTATTATTTCCTAAATGTGAGAACCTGAAAGAGAAAATAAAATCTGAAGTGTACGATAGATACTGGAAAAAGGGAATTATCCTGGTTGAAAGGAAAGAGTTACTGAGTTGAGGAGAAGGACAGGAGAGGAAGTGGGGGAAAGAGATTTATCTAGGTATGTAACCCGGATGATTTGAACAGCTGTACTATGAATTTCTGCTGGTCTACAGAAAGGAGCAGATAATAATTTGTTTTGTCTCCTTTTTTCAATTGTTCGTATTTTTTCTCTTCTTAATTTCTTATACTTTTTTTTTCCCTTTTTTTAATTCTTCCAATTTTAAATGCATATACCTGGCAATGTGAATAACTGGTTGGAAGACAACACTGTATATGACCACAAATACAGTAAAATTCATATTACTTTGTTAAGTGAAATTCTATATCACTTATATTTTTTGTTTTAATTCTAATTCGTACTTTCTTTAAAAAATAAAAAAAGGAAAAAACAAAACCAATCATGAAATAAGGAACTTTCTTTGTTTAAAGTATTTGAGAGTTAAAACTGAATGAAAACAAGGGACATTTCCTGATGAACCACATGAAATATTTTCCAATTTTCCAGAATTCATCCCTCTCCCATGACTTGAAGTAGGCCAAATATGTATCTTTTTTCTACTTCCCTAATTGAAATGTGTTGATGTCTAACACGAAGCTGGAAAGGCTGATATAAATACATCCGTTACTTTAGATGAGGGGTGAAATTTTGCCTGGCTCCCTGGGGCTCGAGTAATTGCAGTGTGAAGTAGGAAATGGGTTAGAGGGGACCGGCTGATGAGTGGATGTGGATGGCATGTGTGGAATGCAAGGCCAAGACAGTAATCCAGGAAGGTAGATTAGAAGTCCCAGATCATGGGCCTGTACGAAAGAAGGCAGAAAACCCTTTCTGGAACACTTACTGGGTGGGTGGTGAGCAATATCGGTTACACTCTTGTCACGCTATCTTTTCTTTCACCAGGATGAGTAAACAGGCAGCAATTTTTTATATTTATTTTTTTATATTTATTTTTTTTCCGGAACCGGGGATTGAATTCAGGCCCTTGCGCTTGCTGGGGAAGTGCTTATTCCACTGAGCCATCTCCCTGGCCCCCAGGCAGCAATTTTGCAAGAGGTTTTTAAATTGAAAATGTATTTCCCTACTTTCTAAGGTTGTAAAGGGAAGTTTCACTCCCAGGATATTTTTCCTCCTTTTTTCAAATAATTTACTAATTCTGTCTGGAAGCCTATAAGAGTTTTGCCTGTATTCTTCAGTAAAGAATAACAAGAAATCCTTAAGCAAGCCTACTCTGAACCAGGAAATATTTAAGACATTTCACATACATTAGTACTTGGAATACTTCCAGTAACACTTCGAAACGATTCCAGTTGCTATCCCTATTTTACAGGCGAAAAAATTGAGGAAAAAAAGTTGAGTAACTTGTCCAGCCTAGGCAAAATAAGGCCCCGAGAAGGTTAGGATAACCTGTAATTTGTTGAAAAGGAAAAGGGAATTAAGGAGGAGGAAGGGAAAAGAAAAAAATATGAGAAACGAAGGAGAAAATGGAAATAAAGCTTTGTAAATAAGGAGGGGAAGAGGGATTTGAGGGAGGAGAATGGGGGAAAAAAGTTACCAAGATATCCCATGTAGAGGTACAAATTCCCCATGATACATGTGATCAATATGTGTATCTAAATTGTACCAATACACTTTTTTTTTTATGAGCAGAATATATTTATTGGGAAAAAGAAAGCTCCTGACCAAGAGAGGGACAGGAGAGGGGCCGGAGCGGGTAGTTCCCCGGGAAGCTCTCTTCCAGGGACTTTTATAGTGTAAAACCATGTGAGGGACCAATACACTTTTAAAAAGGGTAATTTGTAAGACGAAGACAACACAGCAGACGTGACAAACATTAAAGCTGTGGTGGACACATTTCACAGGATGCAGGAAATCTGCACAGAGCAATTGAGTTGAGGTTGTTGGAGCCGGTAAGTGTGGCAAAGGATGAACGTAACCAAGGACGTTCTCTGCGCTTAACGCAGAGAGACAGACTTTGAGTAAAGAACGGCATCTTTACTGTGGCCCCTGCGGCCATGCAAGTCATCTCTGTGAACAAGGGCATCTTTGTTTCTCTCACCCGGCCCCTCTGAGACCCTCCCTGGGTTTGGGAACACACCGTCCTCTTAGGTCTCGCCTTCCCGAACAAACCTCACCGCTTTCACAGCCACACTTTAGCGAGAGTGCGAGTGAGATCAAGCGCAGATGGCTGGGAGATGGCAATGTTTAACCTGGAGGAGAGGAGGCTTTGGTGAGGGTGGGTAGGTGAAGGCCACCATTGATGGAGACCTCTCCAAATATTTGGAGAGCCGGTAAATGAAAGAAGGCTGCGGCTTCGAGCAGAGGCAGGGATGGGGTGGGGCCGTGGAGGTGAAGTCAGCAGAGAAACAAGAGGAAGCCAGTGGGCCGGGGAGCAATTTGAAGCACAATCTACAAAAGTACTGGCTTTCTCCATTGAACAAAACAAAACAAAGCAAAACAACACTGTTATTGAGGTACAGCTTACTCACAATAAAAATGCACCTTTTTGTTTGTTTGTTTATTTTTTGCGGAACTGGGGATTGAAATCATGCCCTTGCGCTTGCCAGGGAAGCGTTTATTCCACTGAGCCATCTCCCCGGGCCCAAAATGCACTTACTTTAAGGCTACATTTTCTTTTTCTTTTTTAAAATTAAAAAAAATCTTTTATTTATTTATTTGTTACGGGGTCTCCCTTTGTAGCTCAGACTTGTAGTGATGTTCCCGTCTCAGCCTCCCCAGCGCTGGGCTTACAGGCATATACCACCATGCCTGTTTCAGTGGCCGGCATGCTATGTTGTACTGGGGATCGAACCTGAGTCCTTGGGCTGGCCAGGCAGGTGCTTAGACCACAGAGCTGTCTCCCCGGCCCTAAGGATACATTTGTTCGCGTGTTTTAATGATACTCAAGTAATGAACTACTCCTAGAGACAGCTCGCTTCTATCACTAGTGCATTCTCTGTTGCTCCGTTGCTCTGACCACCCGCACCCATTCCAGTTCCTGGACAACCAAGAATTATATTCTGAACTTTCTAGAGTTCATTAACCTTTTCTAGAATCTCATATAAACGCAATCTTACACTTTTGTATGTGGCTTTTATATGTAGTTGGTGTTTTTTTTTTTTTAAGCTTCATCATTGTTGTGAATGTGTCGTTGGTTCTTTTCTATTTACTGCTCAACAGTACCCCATTACATAAAATGTGTACATCCTATTTTTTTTTTCTTTTTTGAGTCAAAGATTTGCTGAATGACCACTGCTGGCCTTAAGCTTGCTAAGTAGCCCAGGTTGGCCTCAAACTGGACAGCCTCCTGTCACTCACCAAATATATATATATATATATTTGGTACAGGGTCTCACTACACAGCTTGGGCTCATAGTGATCCTCCTGTTTTCAGCTTCTCCAGTTCTAGGATTATAGGCATGTACCACCACACCTGGACTTGGTGCCCCCTCAGTGTGCCTGGGGGGGTGGTGGGGCCAGTGGGCCAGTGCTGCACATGGTGTGGGGATGGAATCCTGGTCCCTGCGTTTGCCTAAGTAGGCACTTAGTCTGCTGAGCTGTTTTGCTGAGCTATCCCACCAGCCCTTTATCTTACTTTTTAATCTTTCTTTTCTTTCTTTCTTCATTTCTTCCTTCCTTCCTTCCTTTCTTCCTTTCGTTCCATTTATCTTACCCTATGTCTTTGAGCTTACAATGGGAGGTCAAAATAGCAATTTTGGCATATGTGCTAGTCCTGCCATCTCTGTCATTTCTCAGTCTGTTTCCATTTTCTAATTTGAATCATATCTTTCGGGGGCTGGGGAGATGGCTCAGTAGGATAAGCGCTTGACTGAATCATATCTTTGTACTTCCCCATTTCTAATTTTTCAAATTGTTTCATGGTTGTGAGTTTTATATTGGCTACTACTGGATTTTGTGGTATTTGTTTAAAGACTACTATTAGCATTTTAGGGTGAAGTGGGCAGTTAATACTTGCTGTTTATTTTTTATCTTTTCTGAGGCTTGTTTTAAAGTTGTTTTCATGAGCTTTTAAAATAACATTAATTATGGAGCAAATTGAATCTCTTTTCTAAGCAGTAACCTTCAAGGTCCTTACAGAATTACCCCCCCCTCAAGAATTCTGTAAGTTTTCCCCATTCTGTATGGAAGAAATTAAAATATGTTGACCCCCTCTGATTTCTGGGACTTGCTAATTTCCTAGCTTCTCAGTAGTTGGTCTCTACTTGGAAGATTTGCTTGTCCATCAAAAGGGAGTTTCAGCTATGTATGCGCAGCTTGATATTCAGGAAGGACTCAAGGGGATGCCCCTGCAGACTTCTAGACCTCTTTTTCTGCTTAGCTCTCCCCTTTTCTTGGATATGTCTGAAGAGTGTAAACTACCTTAGTCCACACAAATAGATCTCCATTTTCTCAGCTCAAAAAGATGCTACATTACTTTTCTCTGTGCTGCACTTTGGAAATTTCCTCAAGGTAGCCATCTAGGATATTCACAAGTATGGATTCTCTCAGACACCCAGTTCTGAATGGTCTGTGATTAATATCTGAAAATTGTTATATTTTACCACATCTTTGTAGTTGTTTGTTATGAGGAGGCAATGTCTGTAGCAGTTAATTCTTTTTAAATAAATTCACCTTCCTAAAATTTTAAAGACATTAAATTGACATGGTAAATAAGATCAATGAAAGTACATGGAATCAGTACAAAAAATGTTATTGAAACATTAGAGGAGGTCAAGTTGTGAGGCACTTTTAAAATAAAGTGGAAGCAGTATCTTTTTGAGAAGGTTGTCCTTACTTTCTCCCAGTTTCCCCTTGCATACCACTAAACACTTAGTGAGGGTATTTGATAATTATTTTTAAAACTCAAAAATCCACAGTTAGGAGTAATTTTTTTTAAGCTAAGAGTAATTTTAAAGTGAACCAAACACAATGACAGTAAAATCCACAGATCTTTAGGTTTCTCCTTAGTGCTTCACATCGCCAGAGTGTTTTGGATCTCTGGCTTATCAAATGTCCATCTGAAGTTCTTGCTTTGGTAAAACATAAGATGCATTATGCATCATTTGTCTTCTCTTAAGGAACAAATCTTTCTTCTATAAGTATAAGCTGGAAAACAGCAAAAGAAATTTCCTTCTTCCATCCTTGAGTTGATGGGAGTGGTGTGGATTTTTCGATGTTCACAAGCCCACAAGCTGGGCAGTACATTTTTCACATTGTTTCTGGCCATGCAATTTTTTTCTAAATACATGGGTTCCTGCTTGCCAAGCCTCAGCCAATAGCACTGATATTTTCTCAGCCCGTGAAATGTACCACGTAAATTACATCTGTGCATTACTCACAAAACACAATCATTGGCCCAAGTGCCAGAACTAGGCTTTTACAGTTACCTCTGAAGCTCACATTTCCAGGGCTGGTTCCACATAGAAGGAGATACATTTGCAGTTTTTATTTTCTTACACAGATCAACACCTTCACCTTAAGCAGAAGTATGTAATCCATAAACTAGTCCTTTTGCAGTTAGAAACGCTTATTTCTTTTCAGACAGTCTGTCACCTATTTTCTGGTTTCACCAAAAAGGAAAAAAA
>NDGM011227703.1:8252-23454 GCA_002564305.1 Octomys mimax | reverse complement strand
CCCACATGGAGGTGAGCTTTTGGGAGAGCGACCTAGAAGATTCCTGTCTTTGGTTTTTTCCCTTCTCTTTCTGCTTCCTGGCTGCCACAGGCTGAGCAACTGTCCCCCGCTCTGGCCCTTCCTGCCTTGCAGGAGAGACAACAATGGATGAAAACACTAAAACCATGATCCTCCTTCAAGTGGTGGCTGTTGGGTCTTTCACGGAAAGTGATTAAGACATGGCACTTCTACCATGAATTTCTCTTCCTCTATCTTTTCTTCTGACTTCTCCCTTTGTCTCTTCTTTCTCCTCACTGAAGCTGAAGAAGGGAAAGCAATAAAGCTGTATGTTCCTCTAGCTGCTCCCAGCCTGCTGGGTACAGACTGAACCTCCACATGCAGGTGCAGGTGTGTTAGACGGGTGGCTGGGATTCCCAGCCACAGATAGATCTGTCTGGAGCATGTGTTACAAACTCCCTATCTGCAGGGTAGACCAAGTTGCTGATCCATCCTTCCCACAAAGTCCATATTCCTCAGGGAAACACTGGCAAAGCTCAAGTAAAACTGGCAAAAGACAACATTGCAGAAATCCTTTGTTTAGCATATGCCTTTCCTTCAAGGACCATTAGTGGGTCTTTTCAGATTGAAAGAAAAGTTTAGCTGTGAGTAAGGTCTATGAGAAGTCCCAAATCCCAAATAGCAGGAGGTTATTCTGTATGGCAGACAAAAGTGTTGTATTCACAACCAGCTAGAATTTGGGATTCAGGGATACTCTTGAGCCTGAGATATTCAATAGGAATCCTGCTCAATAGCTACTTACTCAAACTAAGGCAAGCTTTCTTTTCTTTTTTTCTTTTCTTTCTTTGGGAGTTCTGGGGATTGAACCCCGAGCCTTCAAACTGAGGTACCTCATCTCTTTTTGTTTTGTATTTTGAGATAGGACCTTGTTAAGTCACTAAGTTGCTCAAATTGGCCTCAAATTTGGGATTCTCCTGCCTCATCCTCCCAGGGTGATAAACCTACTCTTTCCCTGCCTTCTTCCATTTGTCCTTCTCCTCATGCCAGTTTTTCCTTTCCATTGAACAATTTATTTCCCTTTCACAGTATCTGTTGTACCTTAGACTCTTGATTAGTTAGGTACCCAGGAACTAAAGGCAGGTTTAGAGAGCAGAGGGCTTATCTCACGCAAAAAATAACAGAGTGCCCCAAAACACAGTAATCAGTACTAGTAAAAATTTGATGCAATATTTTGAAAAATAAACCATGATGGAACATATATTCAGATTTTAAAGAATCTGTAAGTGTTACCATTATTGCTTTTAGGTCAAGTGCCACAGGATGAGCCTGGCCCTGCATTCCATCCTGATTTTCTCCCATGGAAGGAAGAAAAGAAGGAAAATAATACTGTGCATCATTATTGCGTGTGTGTGTGTGTGTCTGTGTGTCTGTGTGTGTGTTTGTGTGTGTGTGTGTGTCTGTGTGTGCCTGTGTGTGTGTGTGCGTGTCTGTGTGTGTTAGTACATGGAAAATAGTTTCTAAACATGACCTCACTTTTTCCTTATAGTAATGATAAAAAATACAGGGAAAGCAAGCCCCATTTTTGCACAGATGGCCTGGGGTTCAATTGGAACGCCTCTTGTTATTTCTTAGTACAGAGCTGAAGTAGAGTTCAGACTCAAAGGAACCCAAATCCATTGCCTGTGACTTTCTCTCCCAACAACAATCAACTCAGACTACACACTCCTCGTCAAACCACAATGAGTGAGTCAGCTCAAGGTAGCGTGAGAAAATACACAGGCTGATGGCTTCAACAAGAGGAATTTATTTTCTCCCAGATCTGGAGGCTGGAAGTCTGAGATCAGAGTGGCATAGGCTTAGCTTCTCCCAAGGACTCTGCCGAGCTTGTCGATGTCACCACCTCTCCACCTGTGCATTGTCCTGTCTCTGTGCTTTGGCAAGCCTGATGTTTCTTCTGTCCTTGCAACAACACTGTTCTATTGGAGGGTTACTGTTATGACCTTTGTTAATCTCGGTTCCCTCCTTGCAAGCCCATGTTGGACAAGAGGGCTTCCATATCTGAATAGATAGAGCAACACAAACCAGTCCATACTGGATGCTAGTACCCCAGGGACTATTGCTAAGGATTGGTCCTATCCTTACCTTTAGGGTTTGGGCTAGAATTGAGGCACATAGATTCACATGAAGCAATCTTCACATAAAGTCTACTGGAGAAACTACTGTGATAAAATACAAACTAAATAAAGACAGAGGGTGTGCTCTAATAGCCATTAGCATAATCTTTAACAGAGAATAAATGCAAGACATCATTCGACCTGGACTTAAATCTTATCGGCATTTCCACAGGTCACAGAAGCAAAGTGTGTATGGGAGGTGGGTCCTGTGCTGGTTCTGGAGGAAGGAATGACCCAGCTCCAGGGGTAAGAGTCAGCAGATTGGCTGAGGCTGCAGCCAGAACACAGTGCATCTGATGGCTGCTGGAAAGCACTAGGTCTTCACTCCTCTGTCAAAATGCCCCTCAGCCCTGGATAAAGGATTCTTTCACAGCCCAGAAAGCACATGGTGTAGTACAAAGCACACCACAGCAGCAGCTGAGCTAGTTAAAATTTCATGCATTATTTATACAGTTGAACTAGTTATCTGTTGCTGCATAACAAATAGCTCCCAACATAGTGTTAATACAACTCAGATGCCTTATCTTTGTAGGTCAGGAACCCAGGTACGGATGTGCTTAGCTGAGCCCTCTGGTTGGCACTGCTCACAAATGTATGCCAGGCCTGTGGGTTCTTCTGAAGGTTCACAGAGGGGGGAAGCCTCTTCAAGGTTACTCACATACTGATGGCAGGATGCAGATCCCCAAAGGGTGTTGAAGTGAGGGTCTCATCTCCTGTAAGGCCACTTGTCTTTTACTCTTAGTCACAAGTGGAAGTCCAGGGGAAGTCACAGGCTTTGGTTAGCTCATCTTGGTCCTCATATTCCACAGCACATATGCCAGATTTTCTGCCAGAGAAACCAGCTACCAGGCCATCCCAAAGCCACCAGGAGATGACTACATAGGTGTGAGTACCAGCAGGCAGTGATCCCTGAGTCCCAGTCTACAGAATGGCAAATAAGAATGTTAGAGTGGAGATTATTATGTTCAACAGGAAAAGGAGGAAGCTAGAAGCCCATGACTGACACCAAAACAGTTAGTAAGTTGAGGATACCCTTCATGAGTTCTTGCCCCTGGCATGCAGGCTCCATGATTGGGAGTATGCTGTCCTTGCCATCTTGTGTACCCCTTGTCTATACCATAATTGTTCATCACCTGAACTCCAGGAGTGGGCAGATTGCTCTGATGTGAAGACAAACAGCCTGGTGAGCCCCAGGGTCTGGCTCTTCCTCTGTGTCCTCAGTGCTTAGGATGGGGGAGAGTGCATGAAGTTCTCATCATTGTCTGTGAGGTGAACCAGGTTAACAGTGATGTCATTCAGATCCGGCCTTCGTACTGGAGCAGCGAGACCTGGGGATGGTCAGTATGTTACTCCTCTGTGTCCCCCAAGGTCCCTGAGTCTGTGCCTGGGAAAAAGAGGCTGCATCCAACTCCAAATGCTTTTTGGATGTTTCCACAGGATTACTCTTTAAGTCTGCATTTCACAACTCAAATGATTCCATTGTGTTCTGGAAATCTCCTTAATTGAATGTTCTCTTTGTCAACCCCCCAAAAATGGCTAGTTTTGCAATAAGATTCCCCTGGCACCTTCCCTGGAAGCTTCAGTTGAAGAAATTCATTTGTACGACAACAGAGTGGCAAGCTCGTGCTAGTTGGCTCAGTGCCATTTCTGGGTCACCTCCTAGGTGCCATGCATTGCTGGGGTTTGGGGCATGGGAGAGTGGATCCTGTATGAACTCAGGATATCAAGTCAGAATCTTACCTCACACTGCACTGTTTCTTCCTCTAAGATGCATTTTCCCCCTATCACATTCTCACAAGATTGTCTCACACACACACGATATGACATACAGGAGGGGAAAAAATGTGGAACTTGAAGATGGCCAAGAATGTTTGACTATCTTCCCACCAGGAGGAGGTTCTAGTTTCTTCCTCCTCATCTGCTCTGGCTTGAGGCCACTTTGACCAACAGAAAGGGTAGGGGAGAGACACAGCCCACTCCAGATCTTGCTTTGGAAAACTGAGAACCTGTGCCTTTGTCTCTCAGAGCCCAGAGCTCCAGTCAGGTCAACCAATGCACTTGCTCGGAAAACTTGAGAACAACCCTGAGAGGATGCAGGGAGAGAGAGAAGGAGAGGGGTCCAGGGGAGCTGGCATTCCACACAACACTGACAGGCTGCAGGCATGTGTGAGTGGAGCTCTCCCAGTGTCTCCAGAGAGCATGAGCACCACAGAAAACACGGGGTGCTGGATTTAAGGAATGCTTCTAGATTGTAGAATATAAACTAGGGAATATAAAGTAGCCCAACCACTATGGAAATCAGTGTGGAGATTCCTCAAAGCACTAAAAATAGAAATCACATTCCAATCAGCTGTTTCCCTTTTAGGAATCTTCCCAAAAGAATTAAAGGCATTATTTTATGATGATCCACGAACACCCATTTTTATAGCAACATAACTCATAATAGCTAAATTTTAGAAGCAACCTATATGTTCATTGACAGATGAATGCTTACATGCTATGGAATACTACTCTGCCATAAGCAAGTATAAACTCGAGTCGTGTGTAGGAAAATGGGCACAGCTTGAAATCATAGTTTTAAGTAAAGCAAATCAGACACAAGGCTTACATATAACATCGTTTCTTTCACATTGGAATGTCAAAGTACAAATAGAGTAAAATAAGAGAGAACAGGAAATAGGTAGATACATCCTTCTCAAAAGGGGAGGGGATTGAGAGGTGGAGGAGGCAGGGAAGAGAAGAAAATGGGGTGCCAAGAGAAAAAAGATGTGTCACGCACAAGACCAGCTCCACACAAGCAAAATAGACATTGTGCACTGTAAACAGTGACTAATAAAAATAAATCAATAAAAATGAAGCGGTGGCTGCTTTATACCGATAAATATGGTGTTAATGTTTTACTCAGCCATGGACAACTGGAACAGTGTGGTCCAGGTGTCTTATAAGATCTAGGAGCCAATGTCTCTCAGACACCTTAGCTCAAGGAAACAGAAGTCTTGCCATAGTCGTCTGTGGTGAAACAGTCATTATTAAACCTATGTTAAGAGAATCTGAGATCCTCCTTGTCTGGGTGCATCTGGCTGAGGGAGTCACGTTCCTCTCTTCTCTGTGCCACACTAGGCTTTTGGGGTCAGCGTGCATGTGGAGAGAGACAGATCTGCTAAGAAAACAATGATTTCTCTTATTTAGGAGGCCCATGCATTCATGAAAAATTTGAATTCAGTGTTGCACTGTGAATCTGATACATCCAGAATATCTGCCATTTCTCTTCCTTGTTTAGGAAATAGACCAGCGTGGGCAAGTCTTCTCCTAATGGCTTAAGAATTCATCCAATCCTTAGAAGATCCCTGGACTGTTATTTGGGACACCATGCTGTTACTAATTTGCTGGGTTGCCAAGGTCAACCTGATTCAGCTCTCTAGGCTCCATCATTTCACCTGCAAAGTGAAGTCATTAATTAGGTGACACAGTGCCCAAATCTCTTCCACCTCTGGCACTCAGTACTTTAAGGCAGAATTTATTCAGCCTTTCAGTTATCACACATGGTAGCCCAGCTGCTACAGAAAACTTTGCTGGAAGATGGAAGGCAACAGCATCTCTCCAAGAATAAACATGATCGGGGACGGGGAGATGGCTCAGTGGAATAAGCGCTTCTCTGGCAAGTGCAAGGGCCTGAGTTCAATCCCTGGTTCTGCAAAAAATGGTGACTTCTTTAGGAATTTGAATGAGCATGAAAATAAAATAGGACGTCTTTCTCTCCTAACTCCAGTAGATTCAACTGTTCTTTCTGTGTATCTTTTCTTCGGTAGTGGCACTTGGAATTGAACCCAGAGCCTCACAAATGCTTGTTGAGTGCTGTACCATTGAGTTACATCCTCTGTCTGAGTTTAACTGTTTATAGCTAACAGTTTTCCTTGGGAATGGGTACAAGGGTTGTCATGCAACTGAGGAGAGATGAGGTACCGCTGCTCTAGCATAAAATTCTTCCAGAAATCTCTTTTTGAATTTTTCAGAAAATATTGTTCCCGCAGTAATAACTAATATTTTAATTGCTTTACAGCTGACCCTTTTTCTCACTTCTTTGAGCTATGTGCTGCATTCTGTAGTAATGAACGTCCGTGTTCCTTGCTGTGTGGAGTATATATCTTTACCAACTCCATAAATCTTGCTGATCATTTATGATTCATCTTAGTGCCTCCCTCCTGCAGAAACTCCCACATGCACAGCTCAATCTTAGCTGTGCTGTGTTGTACTGGATTTACCTCTGCCTCTTCCTATTTTCTACCCATAGGTTCATGCAGGTGTGGACTACATTTATTCATGACTTCACATAGACAGCTGGGATAAGTCTTTCTCGTACTTGACCCTCCGATACTGCACGCTGCACTGAAATTTATGAAGGGTTTGCATCTGCACCATGATTTTTGTACAACTGTACCAAGGCTCAGAGAGGAAAGTGACCTCCTCAAGCTCTCCCAGTCATCGGACCGCGCCCCACACAGGCTTGTTTATGTTCTTCTCCACATCCTGAGAGTATGGGGGCTTCTCTCTGGGAGCAAGGAGAGAGCTCAAGCCCTATTCTCCCCATGGACACAAAGCCTTTGTTTTCCACGTCTGGGAAATGCCCCAGGATTCCCTGCTGCGTTACCCTGGGAGACTATTGCCCAATCTCAGCAGCTGTTCTGAAGGAAAAGAAAAAAAAAGGCAGACATTCTGAATGTGTCATACGTGCAGTGCAATATTGAACTGGAGATTGTTAATGAGCAAGAACTCTTTTGTTGTGCCGTTCTACTTCCAGTGAGGTCTAGCTCTTAATTTTCAGTGGGCACAGCAGGAAGTATGGGTGTAAAAAAAACATATATATTACTAATACTGTTGCTATATAAAACAATATTTGGCCAAGGTGGCCAAGATATGATTCAGCCCTTGTTCATCAAGTTGCTAAATATTATTTAGTGAGTGGAGTCACCATATGGTATAACTCAGTTTCCTTGGGAGGCTGAGTAACATACTGTGTTGGATATAGAATTGGGAATTGTGCATGTCTCTGGAGGAAGCTGCTGACTGTTAATTCTGTTACATCCTCATGCAAAAGCTACAGTGCCTGTGGCAAAGGGAAATGTCACAGCCCTGCATGTCTTGCTCAGCGAGAAACTGAAGGCAGAGTGGGCAGAACTGCACATCTAGACACAGATGCAATCTTTGAAGAAAAATGTGTGTGGGCAAGTACAGTACCAGCTGGGAAAGCCTAAATGACTGAAGCCTATGACTCAGAAATCTTAAATTGCCTTAAAATTAATGAAGCACTGCGGGGATGACTCAGTTCATTCATGTCCTTAGCTCACAGGCTCTGAAGCCTGCAGAAGTGGCTGGTATCCAGTACTTGGAAGAGCAGACTCCAAGCAGAAATGGGTCCCAGGCTGCAAGGTGTTCTGGGTGCAAGAACCAGAAGCTTGGCCTGGACATGTGGGTAAATGGGTTCCCATCTTTTTCAGAGACGACTGATCTCAGGCATGTGAAACTTACTCTGGATCCAAGTTTTCATCCCTGGGAAATAATAAAAGAAGAGATTAGATTTCTAAGTTTTCATCAGTGTTCAAACTCTAGCCAGGGTCCCAGTGGAAAAAAAATTCCCCGGGTGGTTCAAATAAAGAGACTTCAACACAGGCAGACCTTTCAGATATAGGAGTAAGGTTAGGAGAGCAAACCAGGAAGATTAAGGCTCTCAAAGACCAGTGAAAGCTGGAAAACATTCTGACAGCCACAGCCAAAAGGACAAAGGGAAAATGATGTTCTTGGAGCCCAACAAGAGAAAGCCTCAGGGGAAAGCCATAGTCCCAGGGAAGGAGAGTCCAGCGATGTGCATGCAGGAGAGAGTGGACAGAGAAGAATGCTGCCTTAACCTGTAATGCCACTTCATACTTGAAACCAAGAGAAGCCATCCAGGATGGGCCCTGTATTAAGTCTCCTGTCAGGCTCAGCTTTCAGTGGCACAGAGAAGAGCCAAAAGAGGATGGTATGGGTTAAAAACAAATAGACAAAAGAAACAAACAAACAAAAACCCAGCACACAGTCTCTACCTGCATAGCTATTATGCTTCTGAGTTAGGGCAAAGAGCAGAAAATATTGTGTTTTTCTTGAAACAGCTCAAGAATGCTTCTCACACAACACAGGTCCCTAGAGCAAAAGACAGTTTGGGCTTTCTGCCTCAACCCAACAGTGTTCATCATGGTGCCATCCCTTGGAAGATCAGAAAGGACTCTTGAAGTCTGATCACAAATCAACATTTATAAATATCTGTGAGCACAAGATGATGTATGGTTGGCTCTCAGTGAGTGTCTGTTGAATCAATAATGAATGTGTAGGTTCAAAACAAATTATGTAATCTTTCAGATGAAAAGTTTTTGCAAACCTCAGGCAAACCCTTGGAATTATAGTCCTCTTAGTCATTCCGAAAATGATTTATGGTTGTCACTGTACAATCGGCAAGTTTCTTGGACTGTGAAAACCTCCTCGACAAAGTGAGGTAATAAATTAATAAGCAAGGAAGAGCCTAAAGAGATATTTCCTGCCTATTGTCGGTGCTGAGATGTTTCTTAAGTAGGCATGCTTACAGAAGTGGAATGTGGAAAATATTTTCCCCCAAAAAATATATGTGCACTTCAGGAAAAGAAAAATAATATGCTGTTTTTTCAACAGATGGTGCTGCCCTTATATGGGGTTCCTTAGAGGATGTCATGTATCACAGAAAACTCACTATACTGTCAGCTCTTAGAGAAGAAATCGAAAATGCATGTGCAGCAATCTCAGTGACCAAGGTTACTCAGGCAGCAGTTCACAGTCCTAATAAATATCTAGAAGCTCACAGCCACCACCTGGAGTACCTCTTGTCATTGTAGAGGTCAAAGCTAGCTTGTATTAATCTCATGATGTCTCAATAAATTTAGTATTCAAATATGTATATGAGTTTTTCTATTCCTGCTGTGTGTGTATATTTTTGGTGGTCTTACATTTGCAAACACAAAAAATCACCCCAACACTGGGTAATGGTCTTTCCAGTTTGACAGGACAAGGACGAACTCGTCTCACTATCTTTCAGTTCCCCAGCTTGAGACAAGGCCCTGACCAGGTGAGCATCCACTTCCTCTATTGCTGCCCCAGGATCCATGTAAGGACACAGAAGATGACAGATGTCAGCCTCATAAACTGGCTTGTAGCAGCTGCTCATCTCACTAGATACCTCTCTTCACTGTGGTCCTTGGATTTCTGGGTAGAATAGAGGAAAGAAAAGAAAATGTGTTTACTGCTTTACTGAGCATGTGATGCTTTTTAAAAAGCCACTTCCTTTGTTATGGAAAGAAGCATAGGAAAGGGTAGAATTTATAGAACACATCTGAATCACCACTTCTTTTTCATATTTAGGAACTGATGCTCACCTTAGTATACAGAGGAGCATCTTACTTATGGTTAGCATCATATTAACTCTTCTTCGTAGGACTCCTTTAGCTCAGGTGACAGGCACTGCTGTGTACATGCTAACCGTTCTTCACCTGCCATGATGGTTGAATCAGACACCCCCCAAAGAGTTTGAAACTCTGCATCTTACTTCTTAGGCTGCTAGGGAACTAAGCAAGGCTATGTTATATGATCCTGACCAATAGCACACAGGGAAAGTATTCCTAGGAAATGTTGAAGATGATTTTGCTTTGTAGCAAAAACAAGCAGAGAGGTTCCTGGGGAGAAGACCCCCTCTTGCATTGTGTGGAATCTGATGCTTACAGCTTGGGCAGTGTCTGAGAATCATAGAGAGAAAACCAAGAGAACAGGAAAGAAATTGCCTTAAAGCCTAGTACAATGGAGCTGTGAAATGACCAAGCTTCTATCTCAAGAATTTCCATGCTCAGAGATTCATTTACCAATGTTTATCATCTATGTCATACACATGGATTCTGTTTCAGGTAGCCAGAAGCACTGGAACTGTAAAGCTCCCTCTAGATCTCTCCTAGGGAAATGATGGGGTCCTGTGTCCCTTTCTCATCTCTCCTACCAACTATTAAAAGCCTGGAAGTCAGAAACCACATGTCAGATACTTTTGATTCTACCACTCTTTTTCTTATTCTTCCAATACAATGAATCAGTCTTAATTTCTTCAATCAACTCAATATGTATTTAGTCAATACATAACAACTGTTTATTGCGCTGCTTAACTTTGGCTGGCCTTGAATACATTTCTCTAGCATCACACATGACTTTGTAAGAGTCTCTCTGAGGTATTCTTGCTGTCTTAATTATTCTTCTGTACCTTCTTTGGAGTCATTAAGCAGTTTTGACCCTTGTCATGTTGTATTGAATTAATTTATCTATCTTTCCAACTATAATATTTCATCTTCACAAGAGGTTCATTTACATGGACCCAACCAACCACAGATAAAATTGACCTCGTTTCTACCTATCAGATTAGGGAGGGTAGAGGTGGAGGTCTATGAATCATAGATAGAAAAGTGAGTGGATATGACTCACTTTATGCACACTGTATACATGCATGGAATTATCAAAGCCAATCTCACTCATGATGAATTAATATGCATCCATAACTATTTTTAAAACTTGCATATGACCTGAATGTATACAGACTTGACTGTTTTGTCTTAGTTTCTTTACAATACAGTGTAATTACTACTTAAATATCATTTACATTATGTTCAGTATTACATGCAATTTGTAGGTTATTTTACACATATGAGAGGATATATGTAGGTTATGCAAATCCTATGCCATTTCAGATAAACCATTGTGAATTCTAGGATTCCTAGAGATCCTGAAACATAGGAAGCCTTCATATGGGTGACTGAAACTACTATGAATCTTTAAATGAAAAAATTTTATTATAGCAAAAGACACATGGCCATTGATCCACTTCAAATCTGCTCCTGCATGTGGAACACTCGCCTCCCATTATCCTTCTCACTTTCTGCAAGCAGCTCTGGAGCCCTCTTTCCTGAGGGTCCTGGCTACCTCTAAGTCCTGAATGGATTCAAAACATTTCCCTTTTATGGTCATTTTGACTTTGGTGAGGAGCTAGAAGTCACACGGTGCCAGATCCAGTGACTAAGGTGGATGTGGACACAGTGTCGGTTTTTTACAAGCCTGACTTTCTGCTGGATCACAGTCAGTGGCAGCACTCATTGTTTTCTGATACTACCTGGTAGAAACCCTCAGGAGAGAGGACCCCGAAGCTTCTGTAGAAAGTGGCAAGAACAATGTGATTAGCATGTTTGAAGCAAGGGAGAGAATTCATGGCAATGAGTCTTTTTCTGTAATAAATTTTAAAAACTTAAATATTCACTGTATGTTTTGAACATTCCATGCATTCTTCTAAATACTGAGATTGACGAATCATTCCTTTCCTCTTTCCTCTTCTCCTCTTCCTATTGCTCCTGCTTTTCCAATGATTGTTTTAGGGCCTAGGAAAATGCTTCCCATCAGAGTACACCCCAAGTTCTCTGTAAATCAGAATTAGGGAAAGGAATCTTTAAGGATTCTGAGGCTAGTAACATGGGCAGAACTGTGTCTCTTCAATTTGTATTCCTAGTGCAGGACCTCAAGAGAGTGCTTGGCAAATGTTTACTACATGAAAGATCTGTGCATCGGGGAGATATATTTTATTAAAGTGACAAAATTGACCGGAGGAGACCAATTTTAGATATGAGCCATTATTATCTTGTCTAACATTAGGTAATAGTGCTGCTTCATAAATATGTATTAAGTAAATAGTTTATCCTGTGATACATCTGGTATATAAAATTTGAATTTTTATATGTTGGGATTTATTCTGATTTATATTTTTTCATATTAAATATGTGATCTCTCAGCCTTGTTTTGTGACTAATTTCATCCTTCCCTAATGTTTTTGAAATGTCATCATGAAATGGCTTGTTCCCTCTCGTGCTGCTCACCCTGTAACAGCGCCGCACGGTTACAGCTTGCATGCAACTGTGTGTAGTCACCTGTCTGTTTTTATCCCCAATGCCATCCCACAATACATAGGCATTTAGAGAGCCTAATGAACTTGAAGCTCAAATATTCAGCTCCAGAAATATCTCAAAGTTATTTTAAAAATCTGAGAGAGGCTCTAAATGCGTTAGCCTTTAAAAGACACTCTAGAACTGTAAACAAAAGCACTATGTCCCAGTCAAAGGCATAAAACTAAATGAGTGACTTCACAACTTTCTCTGAGGTGATCCTGACCCTCTGTCATTGTGTATCAGAGGGAAGCAGGCTCCTATTTTTCCTTGATTGTTTATTGAAATATGGAGGAAATGGTAACACAGGCCTGTCCTCCTCACCTGTGACTTAGCAAACTCAACACAATGATACCTGAAGCACTGCTTTCTGAGGTGTAAGTAGGCCCAGCCATGTGGCAACTGTTGTTAATAGAATACACAGGAACTAAGATCCAGGGCCAGAAGGTCAAGTTCTGAGAACTGCCTGAATGAATGACTCTTGGATTTTCCATCTTGAAATTGCCTCCTTTTTGCTTCAGTACTTTTGATAGTATAGATGATAAAAAAAAAAAAAAAACCTTTGGGATACCACGGCAAGCAAGTATGTCCTAGGATCCAAAGACACATACGCTACTCAACCACGACTTCAATTAATTGGCCTCAGTATCTTTGGCTGAGCTATTTTTTAAAAGGTGTTAACCTGGAACCATTGATGATTTAACCTCCATAATAGGTAGAAATAAGTAAGACAAGTGTTTGGTAGGGAAAACGCTCTTGTACCACAGATGATTGATAGGTTATTTGCTCGGAAATGCTCATATTGACCTTGAAAAATGAGGAAACACAGACACCCTTGGTCACTGTACCAGACATTAATCATAGATTCATTAAAACTTCTGCAATTATTTCATGCTAAGTTCTAGTTGTATTCAGTGGCAAAGGACCTGGAAGGTGATTCTACCCAAAAGCACTTTTGAAATTAAAATCATTTTTAAAATTTAAAACTTCATTCTGTATATATCCAGATACATAAAAGGGAATATTCAAGCTGCTTTATACTCTTATTTGAAACATAAAGAAGCTTAAGATGAACAATTAGCACTAGAATATGTACATGACACAATTTCTTTAGCCATTCGCGTCTCCAAAATTAAGTCACAATATTTTTCAGAAAATATTTTCAACATAATCTAATATTTTTTAAATAATTAATGAAATTGTGTCCAATCTTTTTCAGAGTTCCATTACAAAATAAATTACATTTGAAATTTGGCATGTGAAACTGGCTCATTTATATGGACAATATTTTTCAATTATTTCTACATATGCTGATATATTTTGTAGGATCAGAACAAATTCTGTTTATTCTGTTTATGAGAAGGAAATTATTGATAATGTTGTCTATATTGAAAAGTATAAATATTTCACAACAAATACCACTCCAGTTTCCACTTTTTTGTCTCCACATCAAGCACCTTCTTCCTCCACTATTTCACTGGAACGCGCAAGTCACCTGACTGTCACCACGGTGCACTGCCTTTCTTGCTTTTCTGGGGACACAGCTTAATGTCCTCTTCTTTGCCAGCTTTAATAATTAATATTAGTCAAGAACTTCAAAGTCTGCAAGATTTTCATTCCCCTATTTTTTTGGAAGGCATATCTCATTTGTTGAATTCTTTGATTAAAGATGTTCAACCAATTATACCCAAATGTAGAGGCTCGTTTACAGAACACTTAATGGCACTGTCATAATCTTCACTTGATTTATACAGCAGCTCTGTGTGAGCCCAACATTTTTTTGAGACCTGGTTACCCTAAGTATGTCAGGCTTTTGTTTGTTTATTTTGGTTTTTCAGTTTATTTTGGTCAATGGTTACATTTTTTTTATTTCCATGTTTACTTTTATTACTGCATATTTACAGTACATAATAATTATGCTCACTGAAGGGAATGGTCCATGTACGTAACACATTTCAATTCTGTATTTTTTGCCTTTCCTCCGCCCCATTTTATTTTTCCTACATCTGGTTTGTTTATCATATAAGAACCTATAAAGTTAATTATCATAGATACAGACTAAAAACCGTACTAATGCTCACTGTGTAGTGCAGGCTTGGCCTCAAAACACGCTGATCCTCCTGCCTCAGCCTGACCCCAAGTGCTGGGATTGCAGGTGCACATCACCATGCCCTGCGTAACTGAACATTTGAAAATCTGACCAGAGAAAAAAGTGAGGTATGTAGACAAATATCTGCATAAATATGTGCATCCATGGATTTTGAGTTGCATTGCTGGCCCTGTATTTATCTCACAGCCAATTCCAAGGACAGTTCTCTTCCACAATCATTTAATATTTACATTACACTGTAAAACAAATGATGTGATTAATGTCAAACTTTTCAGTACATTTTAATGTTTGTATGCTTTTACTGATTCCAAGAAAAAAAATAATTTTTGAAAATAATCTGACTTTCTAGTATTATTTTTTAATAAAGCTGGAATCCTATTTCTTTGAGAATTTCTTTTGCAAATAGAGCCAACATGTGAGGAGTTCTAGTTTCCTATTTGGTACAGGCACAAGAAAACTTAGGGTCAAAACTGAGCAACGTGTACTTGAATCGTGATTCTGTGTAACTGCAGTCTCACGCTCTGCAGTGATTGTGGCCTTTGGCTACTGTGTGTGCTTCAACACAGCTATCAGGCACCTTCTTAAAGTCATTTTGAAATGAATATTAATGTTTCTCTAGTACTTTTTTATTTCTTTCTTTCTCTCTCTTTTGGCAGTACTGGAGTTTGAACCTAGAGTTGTCATATTGAGCTGCATCTTCAACTTTAAAAAATATATATATTTTAGTTTGAGACAGGGATCTCACTAACTTACTCAATATTGGCTAGAATTTGCAATCTAAGCCTCCCATAGAGCTGAGATTAGAGATATGCACCACCACACTCAGTTGGCCTTTCAGTTCTCTCTCTCTCTCTCTCTCTCTCTCTCTCTCTCTCTCTCTCTCTCTTTCTCTCTCTCTC